>JAQGBT010000691.1:0-44440 GCA_034698585.1 Disparrhopalites patrizii | reverse complement strand
GAGAGACTGATGGAGAGAGAGCGAGAGAGACTGATGGAGAGAGAGCGAGAGAGACTGATGGAGAGAGAGCGAGAGAGGGATAGCGAGAGAGGGATTGAGAGAGAGAGGGATGGGGAGAGGAGAATTGAAGAGGTTGTGGATGAATGAGTGACAGAGAGACATCGGACCTTATCTGTCCTTCTCCCTCCCTTCGCCTGCTACAAGCTTCGCTCTTATGAGTCCTGCCGTTCTGCGGGTGCATGGGCAATAGTGAATAGTGAATAATAGTGAATGCTGAATGTTGTGGGAATGGGAGAGACGGAGAGCAGCCAGAGGCAGAGACATGGAGCAGCTGAGGAGTTGATGTGTATTTGTATGTTGTATGTTGTATGTGTGCCTATGTGTATCTATTCCTCCAAGGCTCAGCCTCGAGTCCCAGCCTCCAACTCCAGCTATATCTCCGTCCCCTTTCCCTCGCCTCTCCTCAGTAGTTCTCTCCTTCTCTGTCAGTCAAGCCAGCTCGGAAGCTCTCAGCGGAGCATCAAGCAGACCTCATCCCGGCACGAGGGAAGAGAGAAAGAGAAGAGAAGAGAAGAGAAGAGAAGAGAGAGAAATAGGAAGTGAAAGGGAGATTGGAGTGTGAGTGCAGAGTCCCTCTCGGAGCCTTTCCTCTCCCGCCACACACTCCGCCCCGGAAAGAAGGAGAAGGAGCCCACCTGAGTGAAGGAGTCTCTCCCTCTACCTTCCATCTCCCCATCTCCCGCTCTGTCCAACATCTCACCCAACAAATCTCACAGTCAAAGGACATCCTAGAAGTAGTCCGTGCGTGGAAGACAGGGAGACGAGACGACGAGACGACGAGACGACGAGAGACACTTCGGACTGTACAGTGGATTATTCCGTGATTATTGTAGCCAGTAATTACGCCTACCTTCAATTTATATTCAAATCAAGTGAACGTCCTTGCATCTCTTAAAAGGCTGAGTGAGTAAATACACACAATTACATGCAAATCTGAAGAAACATACAAAGCACCAATTTCTCGCCAACTCCGAGGACCTGTTACGGTGTCCAGCCGGCTTCCTAAAAAACACGGTAAAATCATGGCTCACGTAGCCTAGCCATAGCTAGATTTTCTGTCAACAATAACACAAGCTTCTATTCAAACACAAAGAGCCTTGGACAATAATATTCTGCGAATTCTGTGGAGTGAATGAGACTTGGAAACGTCAATGGACAATGAAATATAGCCCAAACATTTATTGAATGTGTGCGGATTTATGAGTGTGTGTTGAAACATGATGTACAATTATTTATAATAAATAGTGCGCCACACACTAAGAATTTACGTACGACCTATTGTATGGGGTAGAAGGAGTCGCACAGAAGTATCGCTTCTTTACATGGAAAGACACGTCACAATAAATGTGCCTGGAATCTAGTTGATGGTCTTTGTGTTTGTGTGTGGAAATAGTCATTGTGAGTAGTAACAAGTGCTTATTTACAACATTACAATCACAAGGCCTCCGGAACGCTCTGAATCTCAGTGTACTCCTTGGGTTAAGGAGTTAAGGAGCCAATAGGTGGGCAAAGCCGTGGTACAAAAGGAAAGTGTGCCGGAGAGCTGGATGCAGATGTATGTAGGTCTGTTCACACAGAAGTAGTCGCAGGACACACGAGGAAGAACAGAGTATTATTCCATACGAATCACGAGCTGACTGAATCCGGAAATGATGTAGCGTCGGAGGCAGGCGGAACCCTTAGAAGCCCAGCATTAAATATTTATTGGATGAACTGTCATTTGTAAATGAGCGAAAGAGCACAAATTATTCTTAGTCACAGCTCACGGAGTCACTGAGAAGTCGGCCGGCAACTTGATTTGTTGGGGTTATGCGAAAGAGTAGTAACGGACCGTGTAAGTGCCAGTCATTTTTCTTTTTCTCAATACTTTTCTTATCTCCAGCAAGAGATAACATTTTTGACATGACAACTTTTCCTCCAACTCTTCTGGCTTCTCCCCCTATTAAATGCATTGACCCCATCTTGCATTCCGACAATTAGCATTAGAAGTGTTTGGGTTCCGCGGTCCGCGGTCCGTGGTGATCACACACACAACTTCACCTTTATCTGTAATTGTCTCAAGACAGGGCTTTGCGAGCATCCAGGGACGATAATCAAAGTTAAGGGTTGAGATCTTTGGGTAGTCTCTTATAGTACAAAGGCCTTAGTAAGGGGATGCTGTAACTGTCCTTTCCGTCCTTTCTATGCTTTGTATTGGCAGCGAAGCAACCTACCCCTCTAAATGCCTGTGTATATGAATGCATATTGCATATGGTACACGTATGTATTCCATTATTCCATGCGGGAGAGCAAGCTTGAGATAACAAGGGAAAAAATTCTCATGAGAAATGTTTTTGCTTCCATTTAAACCTTCTTCACTAATTCATGCTAAAGTTTCAAAATCATAACCATTTCTCTCCTTTCCTTTCCCACATGCATTCAGCTAGTCTCCTTATTGTTAGTTACATGGTGGCGAAAAAAAGCTAGTAGCGCAAAAAGGTGTGGTTCATTCCATGGGAAAAGTAGCTATGCTTTGCGGAAAAAGCAGAAGGAATATTGTAAGCACTTACTGCAGTCATGAGAATTGAAAATGAAGGGGCACGAAGAAGGAGCTGGGAATGAACTCTTCTTCATCCTTTCCGCATGGTTTTTCTCATGACTCACACTTGGCCAAAGTATTGACAGAATAGTCATAAAGTCAGTGAATTGTACATAGAATCATTTTCATTCAAAATATTGCTTAATCACAAAGCGACGTGGTGCAAGAAGCAGAAGCGGTTATTGTATATACAAATATTTGATGGTGCCTTGGCGCTGCTTTAATTGCCATTACGTCAGACCGTCAGAAGCTTCTGCTTCAATTGTCTTCCCTTGCTCTTTATCAACAAACTGAACAAACCTCAGAGAAGAAAGGTTTTCCTCCTACACCGACCGCATCCACTTTCCACTGTACCATGTGAGATTTGGCTGGTAGCTCCGCTTAATTTTGTAATCATACATTTATTTATGTAGCGAGAACTTTTAAGGAGAAAACACTTGGCAATGTGAGTGATTGCAACACTGCTGTTGAAAGCGATTTTTCACACTTGTTGTGAATAGATTCTCGATTCTCCCATATTTTGTCATTATTAGCGATTTTTCTACTGGAGTTTTGGTGGTGAGTCTTCAGGTGGCGATGGAAAAAGGCCTGGAAAAAACTTACGTAATAGGTCCAATGCCACAATATCGTCTTTATACATATTCTTGTGTTGGAACAGTAACTATGTGTTGTGTAACGTTTTCATGAAATACCCTTTCTGGGCTGAAGGAAACCAAAATGTTTCGAAAACTCGTCGTATGAAGCTTCCTATGTGGTCTCTCGCCATTAATAGGAATTTTGATCAAACCTTGCTATATGCATTCCGGATTTCTCCCTCCTTTCTTTGAACTTCCTTCTTCTCTCAATACGAAGAGATTTCTGGAAATGTGAATTACTTTTGATTCGCTGGAAGCAGACGACTTGAAAGGTATTCAGAATGAAGCCAGTGCGAATCTGTTTTAGTAGCAACATACACAATGTAAACGTAAGCAGATCCTGCCTAGAAGAGAAACATACCTTGAAGGACATCACAGACTTTTTGAGTTGCCAAATGGTTTGCATGAAGCCTATTAAGCATACAACATCTCCGTTGTTGCAAATAAATGCATACATTCGAAGCATAGGCAGTAAGGATAAATAAATGCCAATACGACCTTGGATCCAGTCATTTGAATAGCATTGCTAATGCAGTGTAATAAGTAATTGTCAAAACTCCCACTATTAGAGATTCGATTTTCACTGAATTTAAAATCACCTTCTTGTTAATTGAGTCGGACGGCATATTATTAGCATGGAATAGAGTCTACTATTATTTCTCGCAGCAGCTGCATGCATGTGATAGAAGGAAAGTTTCTCGCGTGCAAGTTTTGTGCTTTCAATCTTACGGGTGGTGCTGGGAGTTTTCGTGGCTCCTCACAAATACATATAAAATTATATGCGGAAGCTCTTTCGTTGAAGGTGAACGAGCAGATCATCTTTCCCCCTAATTATCATTTCGTTCTTAACTACTTGAGTAGATTTTGTAGGAAGTCGTATTGTGAATCAAGGCATAATTAAATTAAAATCAAGCTACAAGTCTCGGGCTAGGAGGAGTAGCAAATAAATCAATGCGGTAGATCCAGGCTTTTCTCAAATGGACCAAGCATGTTCGTCAACCACGAGTGGAGTATTAGTCCTATTCCACGGATCATGTCCTTTAGGGAGCAACGTAATTAGTGATCTCACCCGGAACATTATCCCAGTATCCTTCCCCAGGGGTATTCCACACGCAAGTGGTGGCATCTCTACTGCTTTCCGGTTCACGCCTGATAAATACATACATACCTATATGTAAATACAGAAGTCTTACTAAACACACCTGGAGAAACAAAACAATCCTGCGGATTTTAACTATGTTTTCTCTTTGTCTGGAGAAAAAGTACACACGGCGTTATGTTAAACACACACTAATCGTCAACTGGTAATCGTCAAGAGAACTGGAGGGGATTGGCTATGCCTCGTTTTGATTACTACTCTGTAACTCTGCATATTTTATTTAATCATGTAACCGTGTTCTTCAGATTATCATTCCACCCAAGTGAAGGTGTATCTTGCTCTCGCGCAAGTAATCCAATTCTTGCGTAATAATAAAATCATATATACGAAATGACACATTAAGCACTATTGACAATTGACACACTCCCAGCTGACGCTAATAGAGAGACTTCATGCAGAAGTGGAAAGCCAGGAGAAATTAGTAATAGTTCTATGTATACAACGAGGAGAATAGTAAATATAAATATGTTATTTACAATTGATATTGCACTGATATTTGCCCAATAACGGAGCATACAAAGAGTGTAATAAGAGGATTTGCCCAGAACTTGTCCTAATTCCTGCAGAGTACCCAATACGGTCTACTTCTACCGTCTTTATTTGTAAGCAAATACATGCATAGGTGCGGTGGTTGTGGGAAATCGCAGTGGAATTGCAGGCAAAATGAGCTTGAGGAAAAACGGGAGAAAGCTGTGATGTGCACACAATTCCAATTTGGGACGTTAAATTCCATTAGAGTATAGGCGGCGTGCGTGAAAGCTTCTAAAACGTCAAAACCTCTTCACTTCTCCGCTTTGATATTGGCTGGAATTGGACAAAGAAGGGTGAAGATGAAGATATCTTTGGAATCATATTAGCGTGCACACACAAAAGATTTTACAAAGTGGTTTTCCCCGACTAGAACTCCGTGCCATGGATGTAGTGAGACAAGTGGAAGACTAACAATAGGGCTTGCGGAGTATGATTATTAAACGTGTTATAATTTCATAGCACTCTTCAATTTTCCAGCCCTGTAAAAGAGTGTAGGCTGGAAATAGCTCTGGAAGTAGAGCAAAAGAGTCTCATTTGCTGAGCTAGACACGTGTATGTAGGAATGTAGGTATACATTCGTCTCTATGTGTATTAACATATAGAGACATACCTGGACAGCCAGAGCTTCCCTCACTCCTTGCTGCTCCCTCCCAGGAGCAGAGGCAGTAGCCTATAACAGTGCTACTATAACAGAATGGCACTATAACAGCTAGTCATCCTACATCCTACATCCTTTCATTCTACACGCTTTCATCCTCCTATTCTCACCACCACATTTGTTAGCACTCCGAGTGCTCCAAATATATATGCATAAGGTAGGTCCCGGTACATGTACATGCATGTATGTATATCCATGATATATCTATATGCATTCATAAGCACGAGTTTTTTGTTCGCCACGGACAGGCTTTCAACATCCATTATAATATCATCACCTCTGTGCAAATTCATTTTCTGCGAAACCTTTCTTCTCCACAACCGCATCCTGGAGTTTGATTTTAAGCCTAAATGTGTTTCACACATTTCCAGTCCATGTATATGGGTATAGGTATGTATCTATATGTATGTGTGCGCACGGGTGATTGTGTAAGCCAGTTAACGTCATTCCAATCATAGAGACGGTGGAAATGTATGCAGGAGCTTGAAGGAAATTGAAGCCACACCACTGTGTCACATTTCTCCGACGACATACATGCGTAGTTGTAGTAATAAGGAAACCACAAAATATCATAGCGTGGCAGGAAAGGAGAGAGACAGAGAGACGGAGAGACAGAGAGACAGAGAGACAGAGAGACAGAGAGAGGAAAGATGGATGCTCCTTTCTGGAAGTGTCTTCGCCATTCCTCATCTCCTCAAAGCGACATTGGTCTCTATTCTGGTAATAACAGCAGATGATATTGTTATCACTGATGTTGAGAAGAATTTTCCTTTGGGAAATTCCTCCTACGGCTAGTAGATGGGAAGTGTCCGTGAGCGTAGACAGGAATGATAGAGCCGTTCCCTGGAAGTTGACCCCATGAAGCTGGTGAGGAGTTGAGGAGGCTAGGAATGAGGCTAGATGAGGGAAGGTAATGATGAGAATCTGGTGGAGCCAACATCTTCCTTCTTCCTTGGCCTCTAGAATAGGGACTGAAAGAGTGGAAAGACGATGAGTCCTTGCTCTATCTTGTAGTAGTTTGGAGGTCTTACGCTTATTTATAGACGAGTTCCTCCACTTGTAGCCTGGATCCTTCTCCTTTCCTCATTTGAAGAAGCCCTGGATATTTCCTCTCTCTCGCTGGAGAAACACTCTCGGTTTACGTTAGAGAAATCCACACCTTGACTCACCTCTCTCACTCTTTCACTCTTTCACTCTTTCACTCTCTCACTCTCTCACTCCCTTCCTTTCTCCTTTAAATTCTCTTTAACTATGGTCTATGGTCCCACCAAGTTTGAAGAAAACTTCTTGCAGAGTTTGCGAGGATATCTCCAGGCGGTGCAGTGTGTTTGTGATAAGAAGGGCTAAATTCCAGACTTTCGTGAGTGTTAATATTTATTTGACTGCTGATGAATGAGGATCGTGCTTTTCTCTTCTTTTTCGTCCCCCTCTCATTCTTTCATCTTTCTCCTCCATTCTAGTTTCCCTCCCCTTCTCTCCGTCTCTCTCTGGTGTTTTCCCTGCCTTCCTCATATTCTAACTCTCAACTATTATAGTCTAAAAAGTCTTGGGCTGTCCTTACTCAATTTTTGGTTCCCCCATCTTTTTCTTTTTTCTCACTTGCATCATAAAAGGCAGGGCTGAGAGAATACATCTCGGCGTGAAACGAGGACGAGCATACACATTTCGCTGATGAGGGTGCTCGCTTCATCTCTTTCCTTGACGTCCTTTTTGAGTGTCGACGAAAGGATGTAATTCTCCATCCAAACCCTTCTCACTAGACATGTGCATATGTGGAAGGATCCGGAGTATTGAGACGACGGAGAGATTTCATTTGATTCCTACTGTTAACACATAAATTCAAGACATTGCAGGCTTGAGGTTCAACCGATTTCCTCTTCCGGGCTTTCTTCTGGTAAATAGTCCATTAAAGCGTACTCACTTCCCAGTATTGATTGGAACTTCCTAATTTGGCGGACAGCAGGACAAGGCGGTCAGGTGGACCTACACTAATTTGGCGAACTAGGCGGATAGGCGGACCATTCACTAATTTGGCCGTCCGGTGCAACAGGCGGACACTAGTTCGGCGGATATAGCAGACAGACAGACCGGACACTAATTTAACCGACAGGTGGACAAGGCGGACACTAATTTCGCGGATTTGGCGGACCATTCATTCATTAATGTGGCGGAACAACCGGAAAAGGCGTACATCTATTTGGTGGAACAAACGGTCACTAGTTTGGCCGAGCGGGTACTAATTTGGGGGATTGGCAGAAGACGACCTGTGTCAAATTTTGGTGCTACTGTTCGGCCAGGTTTTTGTCAACATGTTTCGGCAAATTCCTGTCCGCCCTGAATTTGTGCCCGTCTGTTCCGTGTAAGTTGTGTTCACCTTGTGTGCCAAATTCGTGTTCGCCTATTCAGCCAGTCCGTCAAATAAGTGAATAGTCCGTCCGCTTGTCTCGCCAAATTATATCCGGCTAGACCGCCAAATTAGTGTCCGCCTCGTCCGGTTGTTCCGCCAGGGCGCCAAATTAGTGTCCTGTCCGCCTTTCAGTCACGTCCGCCAAATTAGTGAGACCCGTATATTGATTATTCCCCATCACGCACCCTTTGCTGTTTCACGAATCCTTCCTTTAAAACATCGGAGGACGGGAACTTTATTTTGTGTTAGGGAGAAGTTAGGAGGTAATGGCAGAACAAATCCTGAGGTAAATGAAGAGAGACGAAGTGGAAAACGTATCTTAACAACCTGTTGGATTCGGGTCTGCGTTGCTGATACAAAGGTTGGATTGCGAGGAGGGTTGGCTGTGCATAAGAGCCGTGTCGCGAGAGCCCTCTCTCCGCAGAATGATCCCCGACAGTGGCACAACAATCATCCTTCTGCAGTCGTGTATTCCCTGAAATTCTCTTCTTGAGCTCCACCATTTTTTCTTCGTCCTTTGCGAGCTGTGTCTGCACAAAAACGAATATATGTATATATTATACACAATTATACATATATGATTTTGCTTCCCTGTTCCCCTCCAGTAAGCTGAACCACTGTCCACACTATTAATATTGTAAGTAGTCATTTCAAAATCCATACTGCGTAATTTTTGTATGTAATACGTACGTATGTATGTATGTGTCCAATGCTCCTCGATGTTTTGTCACAGCGATGTCATTCCAACAAACGCAAACCACAACGACCGCAAGGCCGGATTGCGGAGTCACAGAATCCCGATTTTGCAAAATAGCAACTACGACTGTGTGTAACACTAAAGACTGTAGAATAACTAACAATAAGAAGGGAAATACACATGTACGGAGGAAGACATAATGCAGGAGGATGCACATATCCATTAGACTGCTGGGGCAAGTACATAAAACGTTGGCAAAAGTACTGTCGGTGTCATGTTTTACTGTTAACTGGCCTAGTGCTTAAGTTCCATGCATATTCACCGCTTGCGCAAATATGAATTTAGTTGATAATGTTCTCTGCCACAGTTTTTAGCCTTTCCGTATATACATACGTGGAAGTACTGGCAAATATCAGTCTCATCACCTCCCCTCCCCATCACCATACAACATTTGTGGCTTTTTGACAAATTTCTAATGCAATAACATGATGGGTTTTTCCTTGTGATATATAATTTTTTTTTGTTGTGTAATTCGTTTTAGGTCAAAAACTCCTCTTCGCTGCCATGTGTTAGGAATGACAGTGTCCACGAACCACGGAGGGCTGCAGGACTTTGTAGGAAGAGCGACAACCATTGTAGGAGTCTAGAGTATTTAGTGTCGCGTACCATTTTGTGACCGAGAAGAGTGAGAAGGAGGCTTTCGAGGAGAATTTGAGGCACACAAGTTGTAAGATGAAAAGGATTTGCGTCCTGGTCCTCCTCGACTTTACAAGCTAATGTATTTTTTGTACCGAGCTTTCTCGTCATTTTCATTTTTTTATACTGAAAAAGCTTTGCATATGGTCGTAGTGTGAGAGGGCAGCGCAGATTACACAATATTAGATTTCTCCGCCTTTTTGTCTGGCAACATTGTTGCTGTTAGGGGAGATATTAGAGTGAATCTCAGAGTGAGAGCATAAGTTCAAGTAGGTGGAGTGAAAAGAGATCAAAGAGAGAAGAGAGTAGAGTGAGTACCGTTAAGAATATCCCTTCTTTCTTTGCCCTTTCCCTCGACCATTGGAAGAAACGCATAGGCGTCTAAATCAGATTTTTTATAATTTGTTGTTGAGCAATTGTTGGAATTGCTTTATCGTCAGATCTTAACATTACATATGTACCTGCTGATTTCCATATAGAGATTTAGTGTGAGCCATTGATAAAACTGTCGAGATAATAATTGAAACACAGAGAGAATTAGCAAAGTTTGACTGAGACAAAGGGACATGGAATGGAGCCCAGCTATTGGTAAGATGTGAGGGTGAGGGGACGGAAGTGCGGAGCTTTGCATGAAGTGATTGGAGGCGGTGAGAGTCCCTGGAGTTTCTTTCCCACTCGTGGTGTCCTTTGAAATCTGGCAAGTTGGAGAGGTTAAGATTCAGCGGGGTTGTCTCCCCCATCCCAGCGCCCATGGACGAGGTGGAGAGCGAGGATTCTTCGGCGCAGTTGTCCAGCCGTCCCACGCTCAAGAGGATGGGGTCCGTGCGGAAGCAGCCGTACTTCACCAGTAAGTATTCCCAGTCCTCACCTTTCCCTCACCTTTATCATCCCTTTAGCAATTAACAATTAGCAATTAGCAATTAGGGAGTTATCCCAACAGGACTGATTCTGAGTGGAGGTTAAAAACAGGGAAAAGGGACGGCATGAATCGGCATGAGCACATGTTGGGAGTGTCCTTTTTGAGTGGGAGTCCTAGCTTCCGCTCCAGTCCAGAGTCTGGAGAGCCAGAGGCAGAGCCAGAGCGAGAGCCAGAGCCTGGCCCGCACTGGCCGCTCTCCTCTTTCAAGGACAAGGGGAAGGTTTCAAGGTTTGCGGGGGGGCTAAAGTCTGGGATAGCCCAATTTGGGGATTTGGGCGCGTAAGCCTGAGTTTCCTCATCTCCTCATTCCCTCATTTGGCCTCATTCTCATTCCCTCATTCGCTCATTCCTCGTTTCATTCCTCGTTTGATTCCTCATTTGATTCCTCATTCTCAGTCATTGTTGGCGCTCAGTCCTCAGCCTGAGTCATTCCTCATCCCCTTGTCAGTCTCAGTCTGAGTCTCTCAACTCTCAGCCTCTGAGCAGTCCTCATTTCCTCTTCCTTCCTTTTCCTCTTCCACTCTTTGTCCCTGAGAAGTTCCCCAGTTCCCCTTGCTTATTTACACATATTAGCTCCTCTCCTTCTCGCTCTTTCGCTCTTCCGATTTCATCTCCCTTCTGCTTCTCTCTTCTCTCCAGTGCGTGTAGCTCTGAGTGTTGGAGTCATCCTCATCCTCATCCTCTCGTCTGGGAATGAGTGACGTGAGGAGCTGAGGACTCGTCAGTGTCTCCCAATGAGCCTCAGTGTGAATTGTGAAAGGTGAATCTCATTCTCCCTGTCCTCCTCCCATCATCCTCCCATCATCCTCTCTTCCCTCCCCTCGCATTCAGCGCGTCCTCGTCTCCAGCAGCTCCAGCTCCCACAGCATTCCAATCAAGACACTCCTTCCTCATATACTCATAGTATTATCTCCTGGATCCATACTCCATACTCTCAGCACACTCCCCCATGTAAGGTCATGGTCATGGAATTGAACTGAGTTTTACTCTTTTCCTCCACTCTCCAAACATTCGTCATCACCACAAATCATTCAAGTCATCCTCTTCCTTTCACATTCCACATTCCCACATTCCAGGTTTTCCGGAAGACTTTCCCGAAAATCTTTTTAACGGAAGATTCAGGAAGGTCAGCATAATTGCATCATGTGACATGGAGAGGTCTTGGATTCCTTCTGTCCCAGCCTCTTCCTTCGTCCCATCTTCGCCGTTCTTCTTCCCGGCTTAGTTTTTAAGCGGTGTTTTTTCCCGGGAGCACTCACAACCAGTGGCATATTTGAGACTGCAGAAGTGAGGTGAAAGGGTGAAATAAGGGAAGGTATTGAGGAAAGTGAGGTTTGTGTACATCGCTCTTCCGTTTGAAGTATGTAATAATTTCTGTTTGGACGTTTGGAGTGGTTGAAGAGCGTATTTTAAGGCTTAAGAGTTGGTGGTATGGTGGGGAATATGGTTGAAGGCTGAAGGGATGAAAGAGAGTGGGTGAAGTGATGTTGGAGGCGTAGGAGTGTCTGTATCTGTATCTGTATAGGTGATAGGTATAGGAGAAGTGTAGGCCATAGCCATAGGGAAGTGAAGGAGCAAGTGGCAAGTGGTAGGAGAATCACTATCACCTTCTCTCACTCGGTTTTTCTCCGTAGATGCCGAAGAACTGCGGCCGCGCTGAGAGTTGAGAGTAGGAAGTTGAACAGTTGAAGACATCCCGTGTATAGCAGAAAGCGAGAAAGCAGAAGCTCTCTTCCTCCAGCACGGCTCGGCTCTCCTTTTGAGCTGATATATGTGTTGTACAGTGTACATGTAATACACATATGCACAACTCCAGCTTTCGGCTCTTTTCGTTGTGCAGGATAGGAAGAAGGAAGACGAACTTGGCATCCGAAACATTCTCCCGTCTTCTTTTTCGGTGACGTGAAAGACAGGGCAGGAACAGATGCAAAATGGCAACAATAGGAAGCAGAAAGGGCGAGAGAGTGTAGACATTTACAATAGCTTTTACACTCTTCACACTGGTTCACCTCATTCCTGAGGTAGGACTTCCGAGAAAGGGAGAAATTTAACTACTTTCACGGTTTCACTTCAGTTTAGTTTATAGAGTCATAAACTAACATGTATTCCTGTTCTTGCGGCGCAATGTTCAGATTGGAGGGAAAACTGGAAGTAGAGAGGAGGTGCTACGTGCTAGTCTAGGAGCTTCGTCCTAAACTACCAATGTGCGCATTTGTCGAGGATTTCGAGGACTAATCCAGATTCAGTTTTCATTGCATGACACGATTGTTAACTTCTGTCACTTCTCACATGTCAGTGAAACTCAGTGTGTGAGCGTTAAAGTGATGTTTAGGTTACGGTGTGCAAGTGATTCGCAATTGTATATGCAACGCAGGGGAAACTAAAAAAGTGAAAATAACCATAGGGAGGTGAAAGCATTTTTGCATGCTACCCCGCGCTAATTGTGTGAAGGACGAAAAGGCGGCAGGGTGCTTTTCAGTAAAGCTGCCATTATCTTGTCAACAAATAAATGCATATTGAACACATTTGGCTGCCAATATTCCTCGTGTATCGATCCGAAGCAGATGCACACATGTATGAACACTCGTACACCGTAGCAATCAACTGCATATGTACGTCCTTACATATTGCGAACTTACTCTTTCATTTACATTTTGGACCAGTGAGTTGCTTGTCGGCGGATCATCATAATAGTTAATGATAATATTGAATAAGAATTACTACGTACCCACGTGTGCGTAATACCTTTCATACTTTCTTTTCATTGAAAAGGAAGAAGAAAGCAAAGCTATGAGTTAGGACCTCGTGTTTTGATCGAGTGAAAAATATGGTAAATCGGAAAGTTTTTATCTTTGTCTTTCTTATTATTTTGTTTGTCAGCACAGAGAGAAAACCAAGTGTTTGCACATGCTAATATTATGTGGAGAGAAAGCAACTTGGGAAAAGGGAAAAGTGGGAGGAAAGCATGCCACAACAGAATTAAATCCCCTAGGTGTGTGTGAAATGGAGAAAGACGAATTAAGCCTTCCCGTGATATCCTGTAGGCTTTTTTGTTTTCCACACGAACAACGTCGCAAATGCTAAAAATCTTCATGTCATGTATGGTCTACAAAAGGAAACAACGGCACGTAGGAAGACGTACTTACCTTTTCAAATGTGGAAGCAGTGAATTAAATTATCCACAACAGACTTTTAAGTGAGACTGGTATACATGATAAATAAAATAAATTCCAAGGAGCAAACGGCACATGTGGAAGTAAATGGAAAGGGTTAACAGTATCTAGTGAACATGTTTCAATGTATTGTCCAGCCCAAGAACGGCTGGACGCCTTCTGGATTCAGTCGGCAAAATTTGAAAGAAGTTTTTCCAGGTAAGATTATACATTATACTTATACATATATTATTTTTACAAATAATGCGCTAGCATTTTTTCTTTCCAAATATTTCTGTTCCAGTTTTATCCTTACGCACAAAAGAATTTTTGTGCATTTCTGCATGAGTAAAGTTTACCTATGAAAATTTAGTGTCATATGATGTGTTCTTACTTTGCTATGACCTTATCCCGGAAGTCATTATCATATGACAGTACAATGTTACGTTACGGCTGACAAACTTCGTGAAATAACATTAGCTTGCATTCAGTAATCAGAATCAAGTTAAAGGTGATCACAAAAGATAGGTTTAGTATGGCGTCGTTAAATGATTTTTAAAAGCCATATTTGTAAAGTAACGCTGAAATGGTTTTAACTATAACCGTAACCGGATGTGTTTAAAACAGCACATTTAAAATAAAAGCAGGATGTTCAACCTATATGGTAAAACTCACAAGCCATTTTTGAAAATACCTATGTATGTACATTTACATATCGCGTTAGCCAAGGTATGTACGTAAGTACGTACACAAGTATGGACATAATTTAATTACATGCACACATACACATATATTTTCCCCGGCGTTTGATATCCTCCAAGAAAGCTCAGTCGGTTGGGATAACAGGAGTGTATATAGTACAGGAATGTATATAGTTATAATTATTACCAATGGCAAATTATTGTGTAATGTTTGGTACTGAAGTTGAATGAAGTAATGGTAATGACAGTAGTGCTAATCAATTAAACCATTGCCGCATTGAGAATTCATGGTCGTGATTCGTGATTTACGTTTATTCTTCAGATCTGAGGTTTCAGCTGCAAGATCAGCTGCGATGTCTGGACTCCCGCATGGAGACTCAGACCGCACTCACTTCCGAGTTGCAAGAATATTTTCGACGCCGGGCGGAGGTTGAAGTGGAGTATAGTCGCAGTTTAGATAAATTGGCCAAATCGCTACAATTCAGACAAAAGGAACTGAAAACCAAGTAAGTGGATCTTGTCTTCCTTGTGCACTTATCATTATCATGTTTCTTTGATTTGCTTTGTCCTCAGCTAATTTTTATATAACATTTGTGGAAAGGCGGGACCAGTGGCACCTATTTTCCGTGGCAAATTGTTGGCAACAACTAATTTCCGATACAAAGAAAACGAGCAAAGACCATGCTGTTCTTGCTGATGTTTACAATACTCATGTCACATCACGTCTTTCGTATGCGTCCGATGATTTACAACGAATTTACAAACAGGTTAGTTGAGCTCTGTTCCTGTGGTTGCTTTCGTTCTCAGAGATTCTAAATTCTCAGAGATTCTAAGAGGAGTTAGTTTACTGATTTACTACTCTAATTGGTGCACGAATAGTAATGACAATCATTTCGTATAAAGCAAAAAGCGAACATTTATCTTCATATTGTCGAAATAATCTAAATACAGATATACATAATAAAACTTGATATGTTTTGTTTTGCTCCGCAGTGCAAAGAAATAGGAATTGAAGCACATGAAGAATTGCTGAAAGTCCTGCATGAATTGCACACTTCTTCAAAAACATTTCACGTGTACCATGCTGAAAGTAAACAAGCTGAAGCCAAATTGAAAGTTGTGGAGGGGCAGAAAGCAAAATTAGAAAACGCCATTCCGAAAGAAAAAATTGAACGTTCCAAGAAAATGCGACTTGTGGATAAGGAAATTCAGAAGGTAGTTCTATAATTATAAAGGAATTCGATATACAAGCAATAAGGATTACATTAAAATGACCAGATAAATTTTGAAGCTAAGCACTGATTTCTCCCTGGTTTAAGTGCGTATGTTAGCTTAAGCGTTGTTGTTTTGCGAAAATAATAATCATTTATTCATTCACGTGGTTGTTTATCGTAACACCTAAATCTTATGCCCCCTTGAATTAGTATATCAATTGAAATTAATTACTAAAATCACAAATTTTTGTACTGTGTATATAAAACCAGCGAAAGCGCAAATACACTGATGCTCGGATTAAATCGCTTAAAGCAAAGAACGAGTACATTCTTTGCAAGGATGCTGCTAATGCAGCCATTCAAAAGTACTTCGTGGATGATCTCTCCGATTTGATTGACGTGAGTCCTGCGGCTTTTGATTTAAACTTTTCAAACTTATTTTACCGCTGATCTCATTTTTGTGGAAGGTTCATCTGCTTTGCAAATGTGAATATTATAAATATTTACATTTTAGTAAACTTTATTACTAATAAGTGTCACATAAAACGGCTAATTTGTTTATGTAATGCACAACATGTTGTTTACAGTGTATGGATCTGGGCTTTTACCAATGCGTGGCTAGGTCACTAAATATGCATTTATCAGCTCAAGATCACCTGAAAAAGTCTTTACAGGCAGATATGGACGGTCTGTCAAAGTCAGTTAGTTCCTTAGATTCAAGACTTGATAAACAAAAGTTTCTAGAGGCCAACAACTCGGCTTTTATAATGCCGAAAAAATTTGAATTCCAACTACCTACTTTCAAAGGAGAAGAGGTTAATGGCGAATTATTTTTTATTGTAAACTATTCAATTAAATTGATATTCCTTCCCGCAAAATATTTTTGATGTTAATTCACATTATTAGCAGCTCCAAAGCAATCTACAAATGACTATAAATGCTAACAAAACATTGTTTCAGGATACGAGTGAACCAGCTGAATTAGAAGCTACGGGGATGATTCGTCAAGAGTTAGAGCAAAGATTGTTGCAACTGCATCGGAGGCTTGAAACTTTGCGAACTGAATCTGACGAACTGTGGAAAACTTTGGAGACTGCTGAGAAATCTTTGCATGACATGCTCACCGCTAAAGACGAAGATGTTTCCACTTTCTTTGATGAAATTAATAAACCCAAACAGCCTGAAGCAATCACACTAAAAATTAGGGCTGATCGACATGAAACTGATGAATTCCATTTATGTGTAAGTTAGTTATGATTATTTATAATTATCGAAAATAGCCTGTTGTTGTTCATTCGTATTTTAAATTTGGTTTGGCAAATGTAGACATGTAACGTTGTCTTTGATGTATTGATTCAGAAATTCCACGACTATATGCTCAGCACAAATCGTATTGCCAGATTGCAAGCAAAATACGATCACATTAGAAGGGTATTGGGAGAGACAGACCAAGGTGGATCTTCTCCAGCGTTGGCCCAAACATTAGCTGGTGGTCCTCAGCCTGTGAGAAAAGTGCGCAGAAAAAGAATCGGTCAGCTACAAATATCAGGAATCCCCCGATTATTTGGTGGAAGCTTGGAAGAATATTTGGAAGTTACAAATCAAGATATTCCACTCGTGATGAAGAGCTGCATTCGTGTGATCAATCTCTACGGTACGGTAGCAATCAGCATCTCCTACTATACTATTTACGATTTACATATACACATGTCGACATGTCACAATGTTCAATATTCACTGCTCGTGTTGTCACAGGATTGCACCATCAAGGAATTTTCCGTGTTTCGGGATCACAGGTTGAAATTAACAACTTCAAAGATGCTTTCGAACGAGGTGAAGATCCCTTGGCGGATGTTAACGATGCCTCTGACATCAATTCCGTTGCGGGAGTATTAAAATTATATCTGCGGGAACTACGAGAACCTTTATTCCCCATCGTTTACTTTGAACAGTTCATGGAAATGGCCCGTAAGCATATCAATGTCTCAAATAATTTAGTGATTTTAGCTATTTTAAAGGATCAAATCTTTCGTTGTACTAGCGGAAAAAAATCCAGTCATTGAAGATCAGTTGATCCGTTATGTATTAAGTTTATTTGGTGTTTTTTTTTTCGTGTACAGAGCTGGAGTCAAAGCAAGTTTTTGTGGCAAAAATGAAAGACCTGGTTAAGTCTCTACCGCGGACAGTTTTTATTGTGCTTCGTTACCTCTTTGCGTTCTTGAATCAGTAAGCAGATTAAACTTCCAATGCCATCTTTAATTTTTGTACGTACACTTATGTCACAACGAAGGACAAATAAGAATTTGTGATATTTCAGCTTGTCCGAGTTTAGCGACGAGAACATGATGGATCCATACAATCTAGCAATTTGTTTTGGGCCAACTCTAGTACCGGTTCCCGAAGACAAAGATCAAGTAAGGTTCATGGAAGTAAGTTCCCATCAGCCACAAGATTTGCGTTCTAATCTTTGCTTGTGTTAGCTTAGCACAGGTTTCGATGTTATGTTTGAAATGTTTTACTTTGCGCGTAGTCATTCTTTTATATCTTTGTTTACAAAATTGCATTTACTTACCCTGCCTTTTCTTTGAGGATGGTTTTGTAAAGAGTAAATTATGTATTTTTATTGAAATTTGGAAGTACACGATATGTACGTTACAGTAAAATTCAACAAGATTATTCCTTATTTTCAAAACAACTGATATTTTAATATACATATATCTGTTAACCTTGTTTTGTCTTTCATTATTAGGTGCACTAATTCGTTTCGACTTCAAAAAAAAAAATCAATTTCTAATATTTTCAAGTCCGTTCAAAATCTAAAATTCGTTTAATGTTTTTTTTTGTTTCCGGTTCCGTTTCATTCCGCAATTCTAACCTTCCGAATTGTACTAATTGACGGTTATCATACATTGATGGCGGGATCTACTACTTATTATTTTCTTTGTCATTTGTCAACTGTTTCATTTGGATCTTGATTTGGAATGCCTATAACATGTTTAATGCTT
This sequence comes from Disparrhopalites patrizii, assembly GCA_034698585.1. NCBI lineage: Eukaryota > Metazoa > Arthropoda > Collembola > Symphypleona > Sminthuridae > Disparrhopalites > Disparrhopalites patrizii. The sequence goes on along the minus strand of JAQGBT010000691.1, from coordinate 26,028 downwards.
TTTTCCATTTACTAACACTGAATATTTATTATTTATTAACGCTGGTTGTGTCTATTAAACAATGGTAGCTGATTACGTCTGATATGGGGGCACAGGTACAGTATCAGAATCAAGTGAATGAACTCATCAAAAATGTCATTATTTACAACGAGGACATATTCCCGCAGGACGGTGGCATTGTGTACGAGAAGTACATCAGCAAAGAACCTGATGAAGCGTATGTACAAATGCAGTAATTTTTGTTTTTGGTTGTGCGTATCTGACATTGTATTTTAAACATTAATGTTTTGACGTAGGGATGTTGGAGACGCTCCAACTGATCAATCTCAAGATGAGTTGGACTCGGAAATATGTCCTTCCGAAGATGGTAATTGATTTTTGTCGATACCCAGTTTAAATTAGATGCCCGAAAACTTTTATTTAGTGTGATTCCAATTGTCTCCAATGTTTTTCGCAAGCAATACGCATGCAGTTTTCTATAGTACAGTTATTATAAATGCTGTTTCTATATCTTAACTTAAGGTAAAGAATGTCAGTTGCCATTTAGTGCTTTAAGTCGTCTTATGGCTGATTTATCGTGATTATATTGTTTGTTTACTTAGATCCAGCCTTTTTATTTTTTTAGCTTGTTAGCAAGGCTGTGTTATTTATCCATCCATTTGTCCACTCATCTTTGAATGAATTCTTATGTATTTCGTTATAGCAGCACTGATTGAATTTTTTCGAGTTCAAAAATTGTTACTCATTACTTTTTCATCAACTTCAACTCTTTTACACCGAAAAGAAGTAGTGAAAATTAAGAATTCAGGGTACACTATCATAGTGGAAAGTTTAAGCTGAAATACATTATTTTTAGTTTTTAAAAGCAAATTGGGTTGTACTGTATTTACTTTCGGGTTATTTCTTTAATTTGATTTTTGAGTTGTTCTGTTCGAATGCATGCTGTATTTGTTTATTATTCCTTTGTTTCAGATTCGGTATTCCTTAAAGAGAAGGATATCAGCTTGCAAATTTTTGGAAGTGAGAACCACTGTTTGCACACTATTATTTGTAGTATGTAGTTTCACTTTGTATTTGGTTAGAAGATCTATCGTTATATGTATATGCGTGATTGAATAATTTTGTTTAGTAATTTTTGATGGATTTCACTATGATTTTCTAATTTGATCCTAACCGTGTTTTCTCATGTTTAATGGATGTTTTTAAACGTTTTAATGTATGTTACAGTCACTGTTTTGTCCCCACCAATCAAACCCTAACGTACCTTAAATGTCCACATGCTACCAGGGAGTGATTGAGAAACTGGAACCGGTTTTTGTTTTGACATTATTACTATGAAATTCATGCAATCATGTTTTGATGATCTATAGAGTCCGAATTTCTGGAAGCTATTGCTCAATTTGACTTTACGGCTCGATCGAAACGTGAAGTTAGTTTCAAGAAAGGAGACTCGGTCACATTGTACTCTCAAGTTTCAGGAGATTGGTGGAAAGGGTCTGTGAATGGCATGGATGGACTCATTCCCGACAAATACATTATGCTAAAAATTAGGTAAGTCGTATTTCCTAGTTCCTAGTCTGGATTAGCTCGTATGAGTTACCTCAGAAAATTTTGTGTACATATAGAGTTACTGTAAATTCGACTCTACTTCAGGACCACGTGTATAAATTCTATAGTGATCGCCCAGATTCTGCGAATAATACAGCTTTAAAGCACGGTCACAATACATACAATGCATTGAAAGCGCCGAACTCACTGTACAATTCTCAATAAATATTCTCTGCTCTCTTGCCACTTGTTAAGGTCAGACATCCTGTGGGATTCTGGTGATGAAACTTGTGATTATGAACTAAAACATATAAGAGAAGATTCTGCGATAAATGCGAGTAGTGAAATACTTTCTCAATTAAAGGATCACTTTGTTCTTAGCGTAACTGAAGTAAATAGTGAATCAGTTACTGAAAAATTTGAGTTCGTCCAAGGTGCAAAAGAGATTCTGATCTTGAGCATATAAAAGGTGACATAAAATGAGTTGATTCACTATCACCGCAAAGAAAGACACCAGAGTATCCAGTCGAAACTGGTGAAGTCTCATGATTGAGTCACAAGTTTCTCGATTGAATCACAATCGAGTATAGTACATATGTAAAATAATATAAATTCTGAATACCTACATATACTTACTGGAAATTCAATTTTTGTACAGAATTGATTAATTGCGTTTAATAATATGATTAGGGATGACGATAAGGATAGGCTGGAAGTTGCTGGCACCTCTAAAGAAGATTTTGCACACCACCGAAACAGGACTGCGAGTGATTCTTTCCTGAGCACTCAACCGAAGCAACTGTCGATTTCTTTATCTCCATCACTTCATGGAGGAGAAAATCGTAGAATGCTTGGTGTCAAAAGTCCATCTCCTGCGTCCCCTCAGTCATTCCTTGGAGTTTCAGGGGAATCCCTGGCTTCAACTTCCCCAGAAAGTCCCTCTGAATTTGGAACCATTGAAAAAGAACCCAATTGGCCCAAACCACACACTACGACCACCACAGTTACTGTGCACCCTACATCATCCAACACCTTAGGGGTTCATGCAACTCCAACGAGATCAATGTCAATCGCAGTCCCCACAGCATCCTCCACGCCGGTATCCGCTGCACCTGGGACTTCTCATGAGATTCATCAGCGTTCTTTGAGTGTATCAGAGGATCGACATTTTTTAAACCAGTCTGCTCGGAAAGATTCCTCTCATGATGAGGTATAAAAAATGTTGTGCTGCGAAGGTTAAATTGTTGTTGCTTTTTAAAAGATTGCTCGAGTGTGATAAGTTCATGTTGTTTAAATGAGATGATAATTCTAGAAGGTTCCTGTGAAACCCGCCCGTGCTGAGGCACGTCAGTTACGGCATTCCAATAAAACTGTCGAAGAGGAAACCGTAATGATTCCGGTACCCGAATTAGCTAAGCGTGCATCCCAAAATTCGGAAGGTATAAGCAAAGAGCCGTCTCAAGAAAAGACAAAAATTCTAGAAAAGCAGTCAGTTCCTCAAAGATCGTTATCTTCCAGTGTTTCTGAAACAAAAGGAGAAGAATTTAACATGTCTTTTTCCACCCCGGAAACAGTTGACAATGATGATGCCCCATCTAGTGCTGACTTCTCGGTGTGTCCGAAACAAGAACAACTTTCACATGACGATAGCCAGCTTTCTAATTCTCAAGTTCATATTCTAAAATCTCCTGCGAAAACTAGAAGTTTGGATTATACTGTGAAGGCCATTAAGTCTGAATGTGGGGGTCGAACCTTAAATCAGCAGGGTAACGTTGAATCTTCCCCGATCATGTACAGCAAATCCAAATCTGAAGATCTAGATAGCAAAGAAAAACCGAATTTTCAATCCAACATTCAGTTTTGGGAACTCCGTTCTCGTTTAGGCTCCGGTCATACACCTGATCTAGTCATGGACTTGCCCGTGGCAGTTTCTTCTGCTGGAGGCGGGGGTGGAAGTAACGTTTCATACAGTGCTGGGGAAAGTGAATCTTTGAACACTGTTGTCGATGAATCTAGTCCATGTTCTTCAGTTAAATCGGACAGTCCTAATAGTAGTGGTGCAGAGAGCCCAGATTCTGTTGTAATGACGGCTGCCGAATGTTTTGCGAAAGCAAATCAGTGTACATTAAAAAAGAATCCTCAACTCCCTTCATGTGCTGATAATGGCCCGGAATCCACCCCTTCCTCCAGCTTGTCGAGCGTCATTTATGCAAATACGTTAGAATTTGTTGGGACTAGTCCGCAGGGAATTGCGTCGGAGGCTACCTCAAAATTAGGAAGTAGTACTACTGCTTCTTTTCCAGGGGCCAAATCGCAGATAAATTTGTTTGAGTCGAAAGATGTTAAGGTTGGAATAGCAAAGCCTCAGGTGAAGGTAAAGCCGCAGGTATTGAAGAAACCTCTATTTCCTGCACAATTAATTGAAAAGTCTGAACGAAGGAGTCCTACTCCACCTCCGGGCTCTTCTCACTTTAATTGATTTTGTTAACACTTTTAGAAAAGTTTATAATTAGATTACAATTTAATATACTTGTTAATTTAGTACGGAAGTGTTTATGAATATACTGAATACCAAATCGAAAACGAATCAAGGTACAAAATCGATGAAAAATATTTTAAGCTTCTGTGTGTTCGTCTGTTTTTGTTCCACTTTTGTATTATTGTTGTAAAATCTTACTATGTTTTTATGCATATCGTGTATTCTTAATTTACTCTATTACATTGTATGGAATTTGTATCTTTGACGTCTGCGTTCACCATTGTGAATATGTGCAAGAAATGTCCCCTTCCAGTTTTTGCTTAATGTTTTTGTTTTGATTTACTCATCCTCACATCTTTTTCATTTTTGTATATGAATTTCTGCATAACATATTGAAGGATTCGATTTTTGTTTTTATTTTGAAGACCAAAAATCCCTTCCCGGTTCCCAGTTGGAGATTATTGAATGATCGAAATGACTTAATACATTAAGGTGTAGAAAAAAGTTTTTGGACAAAGCATAAAGTAAGAGCTAAACGTTAAATATTTATTGTTACATGATATAATAATGATAACATGCCATCATGAAATTAAGTTTTCCGGTTTCATAATTTATAATCCACGGGACCTGACTGCTATGAAAATGTTGGTCGTGACAACGTTGATTCAATTAGAATGCTATCAATTACCAAAAACGTTTTTCATTTTAGTCTTCATTATGAATGAGACTATTTGACGAGTAGATACATATTTATTGCATAGCGACTTTTGCCCGTATAGCGTGCTTATAAGTGTCTGTGGCACTAATGTGAGTGTTAAAGGGAGATGGGTTTGTCTGGCTTAACCCACAAATCAATAACTGTTAAGTTAAATGTAGCAAAGTCATACAACTATCCCCTCAATTATAAGTAACATCTAGCACGCCCTGAAGGTTGTCTGGTCCGGTGTTAACCTTGCCAAGTGCTAGGCCAATAACCAGGTGCAGTTACACAAATAAATTAAATAAATTACCTTCTCATCAGTGTTACTCTGCCAATGCAAGGTAAGCAAAGCAAGGCATTATTTAGAAAGTCTTTGCGTTCTTGATTTATAATAATTGTAATGACACCTGATAATACTGGTTCTGGTTAAGTGCAAAAACAAACTGGAATAAAGTTTTCTAGCACGAGTTTACTGTTTGAAATAATTATGACATTATGAGCAAATGCGCACCAACTAAATACTTACATATGGGCATATGCATTTTTACATACTAACCTACCCACCTACAATTTCTTGGTGCAGCGGAGTAGGGGCAGGGGCACTATGAGCTTCTGTAGTCTGCAATGGACTTCGTATGAACCTGATACTGATCGATAACGCATTGTCAGTGGCAAAGAAAAGTGAGAATTATGAGCCCCGAATTTCGGAGTCAAAACCCGGATGGCCAATTTTGACTACAAATAACCCTTTCAAACCCTACCACGGTGCGGAATAACACAAATTTGTGGCAGTACATATGAGGGTTTTTCGTCTTTGATAATTTAAAAAAAGCAACTCATAATGGTTATCCTTTACACAAGACAAACACGGAAATGCCTACATGGAATCAGAATCATGGCCATCATGGGGCATTCCAGTATAAAGAATAGCTGCATGGGAGAAAGGGAAAACAATACAAATAAATTGAAATGCAGGAAATATCTACAGGTAAATACTTAAATATGTACATATACACATGCCCCTGTAAGGATAGGATACATACTGTATATTTCATTTATACGGATGGTTTATCTTTCCACGGATGGTCAGATCAGAAATGAGTTCTCATTTCTGATCTGACCATCCTGCAATGGTATATAGTTATACAAAAATGATTGAGTGAGCATAGCCATATATTATGTATGTATAATGTATACGTATCAAGATCAGCGTTTTTATTGGCAACTCTTTAGAAGAAATTGTAATAATACTTATTTGAGGACGTCGGGTAACAAAGGAGTTTGTATGGGTGTAAGTAAGTCCTTGAATTGAATTGAATTGAAGCAAATAGGAAATTGTGCTTGCATTCCAGGTTGCTTATTTGTTTGTAATCTTTGTAAAGCATACCATGGATGCTTCCTTCCTGCTTTTCACTGCCTCCAGAGCTCTTGCGGTGTAAATCAAAGATTGATTAGGAGGTGGAACGTCTTCCTCCGCATTTGACACCAGTTTCATCTTGTATCCCACAAATCGCTGGCAATAACATTAGGTCACGGAACGAGGCGCTGAGCGAGGAATTGTATTCATGGAAGAGGATGTAAAAATGGGATGTGGTTGTCAACACAAGTTTGGGATTTGCGTTGACTCGTGTCTCTCACTCTGACTAATGCAATGAGGTGTTCTCTTGAGTGTGTTGATTGTGCGGGAGTGGCCAGTGTGTATCCCAGTGTGTGTCCCTGCTCACATTCACAAGTGTGTAACTCATTGTCAGTGTGTGTGTGTGTAGAAAGGTGTAAGTGTATTCAATGTTTTCGGTTGGTGGTTGGTGGGGAAGAAAGCTTACTCTCACGAATGTCCAAGAGGTGGAAGTTCCGGGCCGAATGGGTAAAAGAGAAAGAAAAGGCTTGCTGCCTTCCCTCTGAAAGTCACAGCGGAGGTCAGCGTGTCAGTCTTAAGTCTCACCAAGATCGCTTTTGTGTGTGTCAAATGATATGGCTACAGCCTGTCTCTGCGAGCGCGCTCCTGCCTCCGTGTCCATCTCCACAAAAGCCTCTCTCAGCATTTTGCTTATTCATGGACAAAGAGTAATCTGAAGACAGTTACCTGGAACGTATCAAAAGGCCCCAAAAGCAATGTTTAGAAGCACCCATTGGCCCTTGAATTGCATGTAAAGATCTCTGCTTACAAGAATAACCATCATGTTTATTTGGTTTGCTTTACAAAAAGGAGTTGGGAAGTGGTAGATTTTACAAGAGTACATTCGTATAATACGTATATGATTCTTTTGCAAGTAAGATTTTCGAGCTTTTCAAGGGTAAGGGCTTTTGCCAGAAGCTGGGTTTCCCATAAGAAGATTCTATGCATAATGTGGTTTGGTTATGTGTATTGGCCTGGTGACATTACATGGATGATGCTGCTTTCCTCGGGCGGCAAGGCTTTGTAGTCTCGCCTTTCCGCTTCGCCTTTCTCCAGCGGGGAATCGATGGAGCTCCTCGTCTCGTCAATCACTTCCACTGTCGCTTCTTGCCCCTCCACCGGCGGCCGCGGCTCACTTGACGGCCATCTTTCCCCGTCTTCCTTCTCAGGGCTCTTTCTCTGGTGTCTTCCCACTTCGACTATTTTAGCAAAGTTGTTAATTGGTCCCCCTGGAACATACACCACTTTTAAAAGGCAACCTAAACACAAGTAGGGTTACTCAATGCATCCAGCTCTTGTGCGGCAAAAGAAACCGGAAGTCGCTGCAGATATTTGTTCCGTGTAATAGCATACTTTACACGCTGTAATCCTTTCAGGCTTGTGGAATACCACAAGTCAGAAGCACTAATCTCGCAAGCATTAGCAGGGTCACTCCAACTCTGTCCTAATTAGTTCTTAATTAGTCTTAATTAGTGGTGAGGCAGAGACTACAGAAACAGGATTTACCGTTGAGTTTAAGATGAGCATCGGCGAGGGTAGGAAGTCCGGAGAAAACGGTCGGATCCTTGATCTTGCTGTGAGGCGTGCTGTCCGCGCTATGTTCTGGCGTGAGTCTAGTTTGACCCGCAAGCGATAAGTCTCGAATAGCGTTGCTAATGACAATGTTTTGAACACATGCTTTCCACTTCTCATTCAGTTTTTTCTTCTTTTTCTTCTTCGGCTCCTGTGCTTGCTTTTTCGGACCTCCCACATAGTAGGATTCTCCGGGAGGAAAGAGGCGGAACTTTGCTCTGGCCGAAGAAATTTTAATTGTACGATATGAAGGCTTTTCTCCCTCCTCAGGCTCTGGCTCAGTCTTTTTCTTCTTATCTACAAAATAGAATGTAAGAAATAGATCCTTACCCCACGGCACCTTTCCTCATGGAATTAGACGTGATTCCTTCAAAAGATTCCTTCAAATATCAGTGTGCCTTCAAATACTGACAATCATACGAGGGAAAGTGAGACTATAATGAGGAAAATGATTACTTGGATAGGTACAGCAGTCCGCACACATTGGCTTAAGGAATGCATACGCGAAGGCACTCATGGAGACACAAGCAAATAAAATCCACAAGTTCTCAGGTGTCATTTTCAGCAGCCACTGGGTCACGAGGACAGCCTTAGAAAAAATACCAAATGTCCCTGTCCTTCCAGTACAAGTGGATTATAGTCAAGGGGAGCATTTTAGCACAGTCACCGCAGAGTCAAAACTTCTGCAATGAATCCCGTCCAAAGGCAGTCACCTCCGAAGTTGGCACCCCTCATGAGAAGATGCGCTCCTCCGGAGGAGCCAGGCTGTCCTCATTGCAAGACAAACGGAGGGGCCACGGGGAGATGAAAGGGAAATGGAAGAGGGAATGGTGAGGAGTGAGTTAATGAACCACTAATTATTATTGTTGTGGTAGGCCGACAATGAGGACTTGGGACTGTCCAGGGGAGTGGAGGGAAGGAAGAAGCCCTCACCTTTTATTGATCTAACAATGCAGATGTGTGCTTAGAGCCTAACGGAATGAGACTTATTTTGGGGAAAGCGGCTAGGGAGAGACGGCCACGGCGGGGAAAGTGAGCCATTCCTCAACGCGCACCGCCGCACCGCCGCACCGACCTCTTCCTCCCCGTCCACTTTCTCTCTCTTCTCTCTCTTCTCTCTCTTCTCTCTCTTCTCTCTCGTCTCTCTCTTCTCTCTCTTCTCTCTCTTCTCCCTCTTCTCTCTCTTCTCTCTCTTCTCTCTCCCACTTTCCCTCGGTCCACCCACAAAACAAAACAATCATTCCCATCAACTTCTCCATAAATACAAATCTCACCACCACTAACACTAACCACTAGTGAGCAGTGAGCATGGCGGAACATGTAGCTAGTAGCTACACACAGTTCAGAGAGCCGTTATTACTACAAGAATAATCATATCAACACACAGCAAACCATCCCTTGTTTTTGGAATATTAATCTCCGCATTTTTCACCACATATAGCTATGTATAATAAAGTGACATATATAGACTATAGTCACGTATAGTTATGCACATTGTAGAATAATAACTTCGGGTCTAAGCACCCCAATCCTTTCACTGCTTTCTATGCACAAAGTCATACACAATTTTATGTTCGTGTGGGGTAGGCATCAGAGTAAAACATAAAAAAATCTTGCAGGTGCCAAGCACGCGACATTTCAGGATTTTGTATTATTTAGCCATGTTTAGAAAAGGTCTCTGCGTATAAAAGCCTATTTTAGACCTTGTAGGAATCCTTCCATTTGTGATTTCTGAGGGAGGAGAAAAGCTTGCACTACGTGGGATTGTTTTCCCTGATTGCCTGGAACGATGGAGCTCAATGCATATGGCAAGTGGCAATTTTATGATTCGGACAGCTACAGCCCCGACTTTGCCATAGTGGGCAGTAGGCATGCCCTTGCTCCGATTGCCAGCATACAGACTGGAGAAGTTCTTCAAGTTTCCCTTATAGTCATCATCAAGGACAATTGCACTGCTGCATGTTTTGACGCGGACGGGATTTTGTAGTTATTATCAGTTGTGAAGAATTTGAGGAAAGAAGGAAGTTCAAGAGCTATGTCGCTATGTGTCCGTCTGTCCGTTGTCCGTCATACTCCTACGTAGTGCACCCTGCATGATACGGGTTGTATATATACACATTACACAATATACACATTACACATGTCATATTCATATCCCGTCCGCGTCCTTCCTCACATCCTTTTCATTGGGGAATCATTGGGGATTATTGTGGTGATTGTGCAGGCCTGAAGCATGCATTGATTCATCCTTCCATCCTTAAGGAAAGATGCAATTTTCACGGGATTCCCATGACATGCCCGAGGACCCTATCACGATGCGTCCGCGGATGGTACATTTATGAAAGGGGTAATGACGTGTTTATTTACGCCACGTGATGGTTGACAATTTTTGCTAGCGATTTTGATCCAGACTTGTAAACCATATATACGTATGTATTCACTAGAAAATAGTAGAAAGCCACTTTATCATGTAATGTGGTGTTTGGTCTTCTATTTTCAATGGATTCGAGTTAAAATGGCCAGTGTCCAGGGTCAAAACGAGCACTATCTGTATTTTACATTGTTTCCTCTGACACGTAACCACCACTAAAATACCGAATTACTTTCTTCGTGATCATCTAGTGGTCAGCATATTATGTACAACTGTATACTTGTACCCCTTTCACTCCTATTAGCAAGGTTTGAAGGACTTCGACCAAATTGCACTTGAGTCCATAACGAACGGAGGAATTCAGGAATTGTAGATGACCGTCACAACTGAGGGATACACAAACCTTTTTGGCATTGGTACAGAAATATTAATACAGCTATTAGTCTATTACATTCCCTAAATTTTTAAAAAAGGGCAACGATTTTCTGTTGGGTGATAGGTGCAAAGGAAGTGCTGTTATCACGCTATGGTGACTACATTTATGATATTTTTCACTTTTTATTCGAATGTATGGAGAATAACTCTAAATCTTCGTCGCCATTTAATCCCGAACTAGGTATGTGTTGTATACCAGGGACAACTATTCTAGTCTTATATGTGATGAGAGTTCTGGCTCTACTTAAGTTCCATGATTTAATGTATTACGACGCTATGGATGAGGTGGGAGGTGGGTTCGCTTGAAAGTAATCCTTAAATTTTGATTTGATTTGAAGTGCTTTTATGCAACGACGCAAAGGAAGATTAACCAACCAGTGAAATCTTTGCAGTTTCTTTAGCAGAAAGTTAATTTACTGACAATTTAACACCAATTTTACAAATAATACTAATTGGTAAGTAGCAAGCTTACAATTCCACATTTCATTTTAACACTTGAATTCCTCACACGGTTTTACGTAGTTTGCATAATTAATAACTAAACCTTAAGCCAGGGTTGTAAAATTATACTGCAATACATATTATGACTTTTGGTTAACAATAAACGAATACACAAACACGAAACAGGAATAATATTTTGATGATTCAAATTCAAAGTTAAATTACATAATAATGGCACACAAAGTGCTTTGTTGTCAAAACAGTTCAATTAATTCAAAAGACAAAAGAAAGGTGCAACTTTTCCGAGACTTTGTTAAGGGTAACGGTCATGCTAATTTAATCCAACCGGACCATTTATATAGACAAGCGAAAGTCTTAAATTATTTAAACATAATTGAATTATTATGTTCAACTGCGTATGCATATTAGTTCAACATTTGTACATATTTCAAATTATTATTTTAACGACTTGAAGGAGAGCATAGAGCAGAGCACTGTTGGATTGTTGCTGATACTCAATCTTTCAGAAAACAAATTACATATTAAAACATAAAACCTTGCCACGCTTCGAATAAACACAATGCATTTAGGTTTAGGCGCTTGAAGCATCCTCATTTTCAGAGTTTGAAGAATTTCCTGACCACTACACTGAAACTGAACTGCCCGCCAGTGTTCAAATTATACATACATACATACACTCACTTATCCATGAAGAGTGTAAATCATTTTATAATAATAAAACAGTCACAGGTATGTGGAGGTAAAAGCAAAACATTGTAACAAATGGCAACAAATATAACACGTCATTTTCCCAAAATAAATGCCTGCTTACTTCGAGTCACATGTTACTCTCATCCAACTCTAAAAACTGTGGAAATAGTTCGCTAATTGTGAATCGATTTTCATTTACATTTAATATACGACTAACCCAAAACATCGCATAAACTCTGTTCCCCAGTTATGTTCAAGCTACTTCATTCGTCGTATTTATACAAATTCAGTACAATACTCACATGCACGTCACTTCCTAGTGTATGGTACATATAGTAATGTGATAATAATAATTAATAATCAAAGCAAATTTCGAAGTTCGTAAACCCTATATTATCCAACACTCACATACATATCACATTTGTACATGTACAGAAAATTACATATGCAAACTTATCTCATTTGTCTGAACTGGATAAATATGAGAATCACCAACAGGATGTGTTTGTACGTCACAAGTTACTGTAAAAAATAACAATACATATTAGCTGCGAGTTTTATTCTAGAACAATACGGATTTCCTTCGTGGTGTGGAGGCTAAACGGGCAAACATCGACTGAACCGGAGATGGTGCAGGAGACTTCAGCAAGCCTTGACCTGGTTGCTTTGAGGAATCAAAAGGTATCGATGGACTTCTGGTTATGGAGTTGGCATAATCTGAATGTTCTAATTGAAAAAAACGAACAATAATTATGCAAGCACATGAAACCAGGTTTTATATACTTTTACACTAGAAATGTAAAAAATTACCGTGCTGAAGATTTCTGGCCAAAACAAAACTGACTCTTTTTCGTTTTGTTGACCCAGGAGTGGCCGGAGAGTCTACTTTCAGTGAAACATCCAATTTTCTCTTCTTCATTTTATTAGCCCCAACGGTAAGATAAGTATCTTTTTCCGTAACATCATCGTCCGGATCTTCTTCGACTTCTACGACGGTTGTATATCCTTTTTTCCTCGCTTTCACTGGTGTGACTTCGTTACTATTACTGGGTTTTGCAAGAGATTCTTGAATACCGTTCAATACAGGTCCTACACTAGCTCTTCGCTTTTTCGTATTCAAAACAGATGTTATCGTCGGTGATTTGCTCAACCTCTCAGCAGTTTTCTTTTTATTAGGTGTTCCAGGGGATCCATCTTTTTTTCTCGCGTTTGCCTTCTTCGGAGTAGTTAAACCAGTATCAACATTATTATCGTCCTTATCCTCATCTTCGCCGGACTCCGAATGCGATGCCTCCAAGTTTCCGTTAATTTGACCAGCATCTTTCTGATGCAACTCCTCGAGGTAGCTCATGTAGTTATCACTAACATGATCCAGCAATTCGTCGTCTCTCAAATAAAATGAAGTGTCGCTCTCGCTATTAACATCTTCTTGCGAATTATTGGTCGCTTCCTTCTGCTTACCCATTCTGTTCCTTACTTTCTTCGGCTTTCTTGCTTTTGCAGCTTTAGTTGCTGGAGAAGGCGAATCTAAGTTCACCAAGCGTCTTGCTGCTTTTTCTACATCTTTGCGTTTAATTGCAGGCCCCGAAGGAACGTCAGTGGCAATAGTCAAGGGATAATTTCCCTCAGATAGTGTCTTAAATCTGACCACAAAAAATTCATCTTTACAATCTGCGCAATTTATGTACATTACATATGCATAATTACGCATCCTGAATGTCATACTTACTTCGTGGCAAGACTGTAAAGCAATTTCCTGTTTTTAATTCGAACTGATTTTTGTCCTCCTACTTCTACGAGTTTATTCGATAGGTCTTGGTAATCAATTCCAAGCTGGGGCAGAATTACATCCTGTGCTCCAGCACGTGGGTCTAAACCAGTTGCATTAATGATATTATCCTCCTCCTCGTCTGACTCAACGTCACCGTTTTGCATTTGATTTTGCGCAACGCTTTCAATATCCTCGTCCTCCTCATCCATCTATTATGAAGAAAATAAATAAATGACATCATTAGCGTCTGCAGCTACTGCAGAAATGTAATTTCCATAATAGCAATGAGCAATGACTGCCACTGTCAAATCAGTCAACACTTTAGAGAAAACGGCAAGCATTACCACATTGAATGTTACTCCTTCTGAGTAATCAATGCCAGCATCAGATTGCCGCATCAGGGTGTAGAATATCCGCTCCACTATTTCTGCTAATACGCGCTCATCATCATTGAGAGTTAGTTCTTGAATAAATGGAGACAAAACTTTTAAGATTTTCTGGCTTTTCATGGTCTGTCCTCCCACTTTGGCAAGTTCTTCCAGAAAGATATCAATAAAGTGTATCTGTAGTCCAACGGGGGCAACTTCAACCGCTGGATCTCGAGCTTTTGAACGTGTATTTTTTATTTCGGAGCGCCTGTTGAATATATTTGTTGAAACCATCCGAAGAAATCCATCCAAAACATCTAACTTCCAATTCTGATCAGCTATTACCGCTAGAGTTTTCCGAAGAAAGCGACGAACCAGCTGAAATTATTTCAATTAAAGTTCACAAATGCTACACTACATATGTACGTTTATTGTGTTAACTGTGTAAAAACACGAGGAAAATTCAACCTACCATCATAAATTTATCCATTCTAAACCGATCTATATGAGGCCACTCTCTAGCCATGGTTCGAAAAAACCATTCCGTAAAAAGATTGAATACAACGGGCTTAGAGGCAAAAATATTTGCTAGATCGCTTATTTGCTCAGCGAGTTCCTCCTGCGACAAAAGTGTCTATTTTAGGCACATTCACGAAAAGGAATAAAGCACAAGAAAATATTCACACGTAATGCGAACCTGAGGTAGTGGCTTATCAGCCATCCACATGCAATAAAACAAAGCTTTCCAAACACGAAGGAAGTTATTTTCAATTAACGTTCTGCAATCTATAACAACAATATACACAAAACAATGTTTACACCAATCACAGTTACATAAAAGAGAGAAGTACACAGTAGCACTAACAGTAACTAACCTGGTGTGTCTGGAACCCTTGAGAAAATGGCTGTCAGCCACGTTTTCATTTTTTTCATAGTTTTCTTTCGAATAACCCCCTTATTTCCAGCTAGTCTTTTAATCATGCCCAATTCGGATGCTGTCAGACCTTCCATTTTGTGTTTGTTCTTCCAAAACTTCCCCGGTGGTCACTGGATATAACCTGTTCAAACGCATCCATGTTAGAAGTAGAAGTGCGCATTTGTGTATAGTTAATTATTTACTTACATAAATGAAGTTTACTAATGCGAATGCACAAAGGTAATGCAACTAAAATCTATTCTTGTGGCATAGTACGGGAAAAATTCCTATTACTGTCCCTGAGCATTAAAACAAAAATGAGCATCTTGCCAAGTCCGTTATTAAATACGTATATACTTACTTCGCAGAAATGTAAGAGCAAATCTAGCTTCCTCCACTTTTAAATATATCTATTTAACTCATTAATGTGGGGCAAGTGAGATCTAACTCACTAAAACGCGGGGCAAGTGAGTATTGAATAGATGAAACACATGTACAAATGAATTACACAAAATAATCTAAATAATAATAGACTTATTACAGGTGATCTAGAGAAAAGAGATTTGTTGCTGCCTCGCTGTCTGGTACAGGCGCTAAAACTGTCCTAGTCCAGCGAGCGATCAAAATGAGGAGGTCATAAATAGCTGCGAGAAAACAATATTTGCGTAGACGTGCTCCCATGAAACGAAATTCCTTCCTCACTTTCTCCTCCTTTTCCTTTCACACTTGCCCTTTTGCCTTTTGCTATGGCACAACAAAATACAAAAATGACTTTAATTTGGCCATACACCATACATGTAGGTAGGATAAAACCATAAAACAGATACCTCACTGACGTGTTGATTGTTGATGGAAATGTGTCCAAGAAGCAAGAATTGAAGAGAAGGTGGTGGTGGTGGGACGTGCAGGTGTCAAATGTATCCAACAATATCCACAAATTAAATGTATAAAATAGTTCCACCTCAACGGATTTTATTTTCCTATCGAAATCCAAGCATTGTCGGGAGGTGAAGGTGAGGTGGACAGTGGACACCAGCTTTATTGTGCTTATAAAATGACAATTGTATCCGTTCCACGTTCCCTGGAAACACTGGAAAGTGGAAAGCATGGACTTGGAGCCTACTGAGTAGTAAAAGTAAAAGAGTAGGATGAGGAGTTGGAGGAGCCAAGAATGGAGCCAAGAAGACTTGCAGAAGCACGAGTGACACGAGCACCACGAGCCACGAGGGTCTCAGCTACCAGCTAGCACGATTCACTATGTTATCTGCTATCATTTCAAATTTCAAATGATCCATTGATGAAGGATGAGCCTTTAGCTTTAGCTTTATATAGCGTTTACACATGGGAAATGGGAAATGAATGAGAAAGAACGCGGAGACACGAAGGGCGAGGAAGAAGACGGACGATGGACCAGGAAAGGCTTAAGCTTAAACATTTAGATTTGGACCAGCACGAAGCACCACAGCACCACAGCACCACTACACTAACTTTCACATTCAACGAAACAGCTACGCGCGTACTTTTGCGTGGGAAAAAGAAAAACTCATAGTCCTGCGCGGGTTTCACCTTCATCACGCACATAATATACATATACTTATATAGTTCCCCCATATGTATACATATATAGTGCCAATTATAAACCATATATACGGTAATACGCAGCGTCCATAGTATATGGTCGTCCAGCGATGAGAGACAAAAGACAGCCAAAGCCAACATGGAAATACGGAAAGCGGAAAGTGTCAATACAGCCGATACTCGGGAGTCACCTAGCGCGCGCTTTCCTACACAGAAGACATAAGTATAAATTCCGTGTGACGCTTTCCAGCGTAACGTCCGTTACGCAACGCTGGCTTCCAACGTAATACCGTACTTAGTACTTACCGTCACCGTCTCAATAAATCACTAATGATAATCATAATAATAATGTTGGCTGAGGGCATGGTCCGTTTTTTTACTTCTGATGTTGCATTCATTCGTTGGAAATTGATTATTTGCGGGTTGCGTTCGCAAATGTCGACTATAATGTAATTAAATGGGCGGAGTTTGCCCAAATAAGTAAGGGGGCTCTGAAAAACAAGAGGACTGGGTTGACAAGTCCCTTCGTCGCTATGGCTGAAGCCCTGACATAGGGTCCGTTGATCTGGACAAATCCTAGGATAGTCTAGAGAGATGCTTATGATGTGGATGCTATTACAATCAAAATTGGAAGGAATAATAAAGAATGTGTACTTTATTTAAGTTCGAATGAACTTTTGTTAGTGTGGACGCTGTCTTGATTGTTGATGTGCAGTGGTGGCGGGTATGTTGGAGGTTGGAGCAGATGGCGGAACGGAACCATTTCGAGTCAATAAATTGAAACACGTGAGGAAGAAGCGGGAGAATCTCTCTATGCTCTCTCTCTCTATTATGACTATTATCTATTATCTCTCTATTAATCTCTATCTCCATATTGCGAAACGATAAATGGTTAATGCTGCTGTTAATTGAGGAAATACGAAATACTGCGCGATATAGCGTCAAATTGGCGTACACCAGTATTCATTTTCCGCACATACATGGAATTTTAATTTTTTTTCTGGTACTCCGTGTGGTATACCGTATACGACTCGCTCATAAAGTCATAAATGCTAAACTTGTACCGTTAATAAGGGTGGATTGTTATACATACTTTACTGGAATTAGCGATACATTTCTTATTTGTGCTGTACAGCTGTAAGCTGTACCATGCTGACTTCCAGGATGCTTTATTATGGTGTGGGCGGTGTGGGTTGTGCCTTGTGCCCATTGTGAGAAAGGGAAAGCGGGAACTAAATGATGCACGGGGGCAAAATAACATCCCCATCCCCGCCTTTCTACAAGAGCACGTGCGAATTCAACTCAACTCAAATAATTACTCCGTGTTTATTTCCAGCCATTCCAGCGCTAACCCTGCGGCCTGCGGCCCCTGCCACTTCCAGCATCCCACAGTCACAGGTCACAGGTCACAGTGTCACAGTCGTATCTCACATGTCCCACATCTCACATAATCACATTCTTCGCTTCATCCTTCAACTTCAACCCTTCTCACTTCTCGCCTTACAGTCTCGTCATCTGACAGTCCTGGCTCTGGCTCCTTCCGTGCTTCGTCTCTCAAATAGGATAGGAAAATCTCTTGCTGCAACAAGCATTACATCAAACATTTTCACAATAAGGTAGTTAATATACTGAATCTTATTTTCCATTTTTTTAAGTCTCAGATTGCCTTTGAAGTACACCCTTTGTGTATGTACGCACACGAATATTATTTCTATTCGATTGCTCCTGGTACTTAACCTAACTTGGCCCAAGTTAAGGTTGAAAGGAGACTTAAACTTAAGACAAAAAGGCTCAATTGTTGCCGGAAAGCTACGAAGTCTGTATGCAGCCTGTAGCGCGTTACACCTAGAGAATTCCAAGTCCATATCAAACGTATACTTCTTTTGTTTCGAAACAAATGGGTTAGTAAATGCTTATTATGTATTTGGTTTAAACTCTGAATCAGGTGTAGGTCTCGAAACACATCCGCGAGTATGGAGGTTGATGGCCCTTCCAATCCTGCTGATAGTGTTGAAGAAAGTACGCTGGCAACCACTGTTGAAGACCGACAACATGTCGAAGAAGGAAAAGCAATAATAAGCAGTGGTGGGGTTAAGACCTTTTATAATCCTACACAAGAAGTAAACAGGGATATCAGGTGAATATTATATCATAATGTATTATTTCTATTATAATGTAGAATAGGGAAGAGTTTAATATTTTTTGTACTTACTATGAAGATAGAAAAAAATAGTGGCGCTTGACGCGTCGTTACAATTTACAAACGGCACGTCATATTTTTGCCTTCCGAACTTTCTACGTCCACTGTCATGTGTGCAATGTGCAACAGTTTTAGCTTTTTACTTTTATTTTAAGTGTGATGATTTTGAAAGAGATTGATAACAATTTGTTGTAACGTTTGTATAGTATCGTGGGGATTCAAACTTTTGTGCGACAAGAGTGCAAGAATATCACAAACGTTAATATTTTGGAAGCCATGGCCGCTACAGGAATTAGATCAATACGTTACGCGAAAGAAATCGACGGAGTTGATTACATATTGGCCAATGATTTCTCGCAACAAGCCGTTGAAACTTTAAAGGAAAATTGCAAACTGAATGAATCTAGCAAAGTCGTGCCGAGTTGTGAAGATGCAGCGTAATGTAGCCATAAACTTTGTGCTTGAAATTAAATCATTGGAGTTAAAAATAGAACTAACAAAATGGAACGGGACAATGTTGTTGCAGATTACTGTTGTTGCAGAAGAGAAATCAATTTGTGGTTGTTGACTTGGATCCGTACGGATCCCCCGTGCCTTTTCTGGACAGCGCCTTACAGGTATGTCATAGTTAACATAAATTACTAGCATCACAATGACAATTACCTATTAGTATTATTTACTATATTATCACGAAGACTGGCTGATTGCTTTCTGTCATATTATACTTATAGATTTATTTATTTAATTTATATTTTAACTTTATGTATATTATGTATAATTGGTTAAAAAATATTTGGTTAACTCATGCTCTTAGCACGCAGCACTATTCACTTGGTGGTCATTTTTCTCTGCAGTGTATAAAGGATGGAGGCATGCTTCTGGTAACCGCTACGGATATGGCTGCTTTAGCTGGAGGAAATGCCCCCGAATCATGCTTCTCGAAATACGGATCAATGTCAGTCAAGTCTAGGGCATGCCATGAATTAGTAAGTACCCAAAGACTTCGGTGATTTATTTATGTATGTATATATATATGTCGGTATATAGCACATATATATATATATAATATATATATATTATGTATTGTAAAGGAACACTAATTGTCACTTTACACGAATGCCGGAATGCAGATGTGTTATTTTTCTATTGCAGGCTTTAAGAATTTTAATTTTTACCGTACAAAGTTTTGCTAACCGATATGGAAAATATGTGGAGCCGCTGTTGTCTTTAAAAATCGATTTCTACGTCCGACTTTTCTTCCGGGTTCGGCACAGTCCTGCGTTAAGCAAACGCAGTGCAATGTAAAAAAAACAGTCATCAAATTTTGTATTATCGATTGTTTGTCTCTTTCTGGCAGCTGAAACCACGTGCCAAAATAGTTTACAGCTAGTAAAAAGTAAAAAAAATACAATATACCCAGGTATGACGTTATGATCCCAGGTGTTCCGAGAATAATACTGAGTGATTTTGTGGTTTGTGCTGGAAGGCAACAGCAATTTTTATTACACTTCTTTCATTTGCGATAGCGAAAAAAAAGTGACTAACTGCTGTTTCTCTTGCAGGCAAACTGCGATGTTTTATCAGTGTACTGGTTGCTTCAGTCTTCATTTTCAAACCCTTGCCCACCAGAAAGGCGAAACTCATTATGTTTCTCCCCGTGGTCCTCCAGTACAAACAAAATGCAAATTCTGTGGCTCATGTTTTAATTTTGGAGGACCGATCTGGTATGGCCCAATTCACAGTAAGACGTTCGTCAAGTTCATGGAGGATACTGTTCACAGCGAGAAATTTAGCTACCTAGGAACAAAGCGTCGAATAGAAGTTAGCTTATAGAAAATACAGATGAGATATATGTATGTACAGAACGCATATGGTCTCGTTCCTTATGAGTTTTTTTGAACGAATTAACAGGGATTGCTACAGCTTGTCCAAGAAGAACTTGAGGAACCTCTTTACTACGATTTGTCTCAGTTGTGCTCTGTTTTAAAAAGTACAGTACTTCCTGTGCTAACTTTCAGGTATTAACAAAACTTACGGTCAAATGACAAAATAAAACAACAAAGCCAGATTTGTACTTGCGCATATGTATGTATATTGTATACATAGGTCTTCGTCATGAAGCAATTTAAGTCTGTATTTATTTTGTTCTTCCTGACTTAAAATAGGTCTGCACTTCTTAACCTTGGGTATGCCGTTTCTTCCAGTCACACAGGACCTTTAGTATTCAAGACAAATGCACCAGTGGAAGTTGTTTGGCAGGTTCTAGTATCATGGCACCAGTTAGGCAATGGAAGCCAGTTAAAACCTAACACTCCTGGATTTAATATTTTGAAGTATTTTTCCGACAAAGAATTGTGTGTGAAGTTCGACAGGCATCCTGGAGCAAACCCATTGTCCCGTGAAAAGGGTACTCTGCGATATCAAGTAAATCCATCGAAAAATTGGGGTCCTGGTTCTCGACACACATTTGATGCCAACCAAGTTTACAAAGCTAAAGTTAAGAGCGGGAGGGCCGAACCGCAGCTATCAGATACTGATATTTCAGATCCTCCGAAAAAGAAGCAAAATAAAGGAAATCCAGAAGCACAAGACTCTTAGACAAGGATAGTAAGTTTTGGCGACATTTGACAACCTAGTCGGTCAGTTTGTTGTGCAGATGAGTTTCATGCAAACATGGACCCATCTCTGTTTTCAGGCCTGCCAACGGTTAAAGACGTTTTGCGCTGAAACTTTTTTCACACATGTACCATCTTTATATTATATGTAATTTTACTCATACGTATATGATAGTTACAAGTACCCAAGAGTTAAATCAACTGTTTCCAGGCCCGCCAGCGGTTACGTCGTTACGTAAGATGTTTTGTACACATTACCATCTTGGGCATTATGTGCACGTTTAACATATGATAGTGACACCGTTACAAGAAGTACCCACGAGAATGAATGTGTTTTCGCGAAAAATGTCCTAAACAGGTGGCGAGCTCAATTAATAATAATAAGCATGCTGTTATTTTTTGTTTTTTATATTAAATAATGTAAAACTTTAGAGTTAGCAATTAAACATCGTAGAGACGTAGAAATATTTTGTAAATGAAGAATAGTAGTCTTAAACTTAAGTAAAATGAAGTGAACAGACGTCATGAATAAAGGGTCTAAGAAGTATTTGTATTTATGAAAAGTACCCTTTGAAGCAAAGTTAATTCTTCCATTAAAAATTAACTGGTCCTTCAACATCCTATATGAAAAACATGAGGCATTTTACCTCTATTAGCGCATGAAGCGCTAATAGAGGTAAAATGCCTATCTCCTGTGAGGTAAAAGGCCTATCTCGCATTATATCTCCTGTTGAAGAATGCTCCAAGACGTACCCGTTAAGTAATCACAATTAACGCGAAAAACAAATAAAAACAATTGGATCATCAATTAAAAATCCGGAAGATGTTAAGCATAGGTTCAAAGAATTAATGATGCAAGGATTACACGCAAAAATGTGATAGTGGAATGAGATATATTCTTGTAGACTGTCGAGCACACCTTTACATCTATCACCTAGCGGTATAGCGGCAACCCTCCGACAAAGAGCCGTTTTTGCTAGGAGTTAGCTTCACCTGTGAAGGCAACTTAAAGTGTCGATTACTACCCCTCTCATCTAAACTTTTTGCTGTAGCAATATCAATAATAATTGTTGCCTAGACCTTAGCACTGCGATATGCGCGACGCGCATCAATATTCTCCAGTTTTATCTTATTTACTGTTGAATTCGCACTCAGAAAAATTAAGACACTTAAATATTCCACATTTTTATGTTAGGATTTAATACTTCCTTGATCTGCACTTGCAGATGCAGACACGTCCTTTAGACGATTCAGACCAGAAGTCCGTCCGGACTATCTGCCCTCCGGATAAGTCTGGAGTACCCACATTTAGTCCCATGTTCAATGCCACGATCCCACACAATTGGGGAAGTACAGAAAAATATCAGAAAGAAATGCACCGCTAGCTTGTAAAAGAATATCTTCGGTTAAAGGTTTAACTTGATGTATCATTTATGGACGCGTAGTATAACTCACGGAGTACACAGAAGTACGTATATTGCTATATGATAAATCGTTAATACTGCTATTAATTGAGGAAATGCTGTGCGATATAGGGCCAAATTAACGTACACCGCGATTCGGTATACGCACGTACATGCAACGATGCAACTATAATTATTTTCAGGTAGTGTGCTTTGCACACTCATATTATATACCACTAAAGCACATTCTGTACTTCCACGATCGTGTGGGATCACAAATCACAAAATCACAACTCAAAACAAAACATCAAGACACGGTTGGAGTTTGCATTGGATCCAATGGAATGGAAAGAGTGGGTTAACCATTGATATTTTTCGCGGGAAATCCGAAAATATAAAGAACATAAAAATATAAATAAAAGTGCGTGTCAAGTTCTTTTCAAAAAATCTATTATAACAACTTTAACAACTATTATTATTTCGAAATCGAAACGTTTTCGTTAAGTAATTTTAATGCTATTAATTCAGTTTTCTCCTTTGAGCAAAGGTTAAAGTGCGACAGAAGAGTGAACTCACATCTGTAGTTAAATTATAGCCCATTTAGTTTTAAAAGTTAATACGTTCCCACTTCCACCGACACTACCAATAAGTTGCAACAATTGCGTTGGCTTTCCTGTGTTGAAGATGATTTAGTGACTGACTCGATTTAGTTGGGATATGTTTATGTTGCTAATACTCATGTCCGTCTAATGAAACTCTTTCACTTACAACTTACAAGCCAATAATCTGTCCTGAATCCTTCAGTTGTAGAATTTGTTAGCAAGTGTCGCCGACGACGGGCTGATTCATCAGGGGGAAGAAAAAAATTGTTGAAGGCATCTTAAATTAGCGTCGAAGTGTCTGTCGATTTAGTAGCAGCGCAGCTGTTGTGGGTAAAAACTAAAAGTACTTTTTAAGTGAGGTACGATCTGATTAATTTTAGTCTCCGTTCCGTATTTATCACGTTTTTTAATCAAAATCCACGTGTCATAAATTGAATACTGACGTACGGTGATACAGTGCTTTTCTCCAGAAAAGTAGATTCTTCGTTGTTATTAAACTTTGATATTACGTGATTTACATAATTTAGACTAACGTAGCTGTAATTGTTAGTGGCATTTTTCGTTATTGCGTAACGTGTAAGTTGTCGGATTGATGTTTTGATAATAAACTATAGGTATTATTTTCTGAATGATCCACAGAAGACGTAACCATGTGTGCGGCCTTCGTTGCTGAGTCCGTACATATCCCTTACGATACCTCGAGCTTGGAAACAAGAGTTAAGCATTTGGAAGCACAGGTCCATGAAATGGACTCAGTGCTCACAACGTACAAGGACCACTTCAAAGACCAAAGACTATTTTGTAAATATATGGCGGAATATATGCTGCATAAGTTTGGTAATTTTTTCCGTAATATTTTTCAAGCCAATAAAACATTTTCAGGTTTTGAAAACAAGTCCACGACATGTTGTATTTTGTGTACAGGATTCAATATATGGCTTCGTCTGAAAATGGTTAAAGAGGCGGGTGATGATAAGGATGAGGATTTTATGCCGGTAGATATACCATCCGTGTTGACATCTCAAAATCCCAATAATCCCAGCATGGCTATTCAGCTAGCCAGCGCTTTTAGCAAACAGGCAACCGCTAATCCCGCAATAGTTTCTATGTCTACCAGAAGTACGCCGTCGGTTTCTCCCACCGCACGTGTCTCTAAACCAGTGCCTGTAGCAATTTCGACTTCAGGAGGCTCAATGATTATGGGCCGATCTATCCCAACCACTAGTAGACGGAATACAAATCCCACTCTGTCCTCCATCACTGACCTGGAAGTTCGTGTACCCGATTTTACGGGTATGGCCGGCGGTAGACCCAAGGTAGATCCCGGTGATTGTGAAATAACTGTAGAAAAAGTGGTGTCTCTAAGGCCTCTCTGCTTTTTCCAACCTTCTGTGTCTTTAGCCGAAGGCGTTGACAGTAGTGCACAAATTCGTCCGACTAATTCCGGCATGAACAATTCATTGCCACAGAAATCACTATGTACAACTCCAGTAGTAGGTCCACCATCGAAAAAAATCAAACAATCGTCACCATCTTCCAGAACTGAGACTGACAGTCTTCTACAATCTAAGCGTGGAAGAGACAAATGTTATAACCCCAAGGAGACTTCACCTGTTATAGTTGAACCGACTGGTATATCTACGTCTATAACAGCAAAGCCTACAAATGGAATTGTACAGATAATAGACTCAGCTCTGGCCGAATATTCTAATCCTCAGGAGAAAAAGAGAATTAAAGTAGTTGGAAATATGGTTGAGATCCCCGAAATCGACATCTCAGACCTGGGAGAAGAGATTGAAGAAACACACCCACTAGAACAGGATTTCGACTTGCCTAGATTTGAAGGTATTGTAAAACCTGAAAGGAAGTCGATCGAAATAGTTCATGATTATAATGACCCCAACATTGACATTAAGTACGAAAGTGTTTGCGACGAACTTCCTTTAGAATCACGCGACTCCGTCGAGGAGCGGAGATGTGATGAATTGAATCGAAAAGTCGTACATGGTAAGTAATGTTTTCTAATAAACCAAATAGTATTATATAAAAGTTTCATTTTATTGATACAAAATTCATTACTAGTTATACAAAATGTACATTATAACTGTATAATTCAGTACAATGCTAAATTGTGGATTTGTGCGGTACACGCTACGCAAATGTGTACTACTGGTAGTTAAAATGCAATTTTTGAACACGCATTGTTTCAGCATCATCGTGCGGAACCTTTGAGATGTCTTGGCTATATTTTATGAAACGGAATCAGCTGAATAAGTTGCCGTACGCCATATTTGTAAAAAATGACGAATTGCGTCAATGGTTCGAGTACCTGCCTAACAAAATTCCAGAGAATTCTCGCTACCGCTGTCGCTTTTGTTTTCGGTATTTACAAAAGTACGGAATTCCTAGAACATATTGGGGTCCAATGGAATCTGAACAAGGTCAGTTGAAGAAAACTGAAAGCGAAAACCGTATAGCCATCATTAATCATATGAAAAAGAAGTCGCATCTTGAAATAATGACCAATCTTCGTGAAAGCGGACATCCGGATGTTGAAACGATTGAAAGGTTTGACAGGTCAATGAAGCGTCAACTCATGGAAACTTTAATCAAGTATTGATCACTCGATTTTGAGTTCCACTAGTGGTAAGCGCTTTTTATTACCATTTAGATGTACATTTTAATAGTTGTGCCGACGTATCGAGTTCGTGAGTCCTGAACAAACACAAAGTTGAAACGAGGAATTATCTTAAGAACTGACTTATATTTCTTACACTGTTTTTTCTATTCATTCATGTATTCTTATAAAATACATATGTAATACATATTATATACGATGTATACATATTAGGGATGTTCATATTGATGGATTTCAGAATATTGATAGTATTGATATTGATGACCAATTTTCAATATTGTCAA
>JAQGBT010000690.1:0-44483 GCA_034698585.1 Disparrhopalites patrizii | reverse complement strand
GAAACAGCAAGCGCGGAGGAAGTGAATTTGAAGGGAATGCAAAATAAAAAGTACACGGGAAAGTCTGAACACGGCTTTACTGTTTTTTCTCTCACTTACATTATATGTTTATCCTTCTCTCTCGCTGTTTTTCAATCTCAGTCTCTTTCCCTGTTTTTCTTTCCTCCTCCATCTTTCTCTCTTTGTAGTCGTCTTTCTCGAACTATATCTCACTCTGGTTTATGACAGGATTTTCATGGCTTTTCACGTCAGTTTAGACACGAATGATGATTTGCTTGTGAAAGTTTCGCGACTGGACAGGTGGAAAGAAATATACGGTTGTATTATTATAGAGAGACAGTTTCACCCCTTCATAATATAAAAGCGCAGTAAAATCATACACTAAATAATTATATGGTCATGTGCCTTCTATTCTGGCGGAATCTATGAGATTCCCCAATACCAGTCCATTTTCAGGTTTCAGAATATTTACCCTTTTACGATCTCTTGAATTCCCACCACAAAGTCTCTTTGATGTGATTTGCATGAAGATGTAATTTTATTTTTAAGTCTACCCATTAACAGTAACTACGCAGACACACATACCTGCTCAATACCTCTGTATACTTTCCCGACGTTAATATGTATAGGGGGAATTGGAATTTTTGTTTGGGATTATTTGTAGTTTTCTTCTTGCATTCCTCATGCCAGAGAAATGTTGGAAGGGCAGTATGTTTTCACCACATAGGATTGTTGTAAGTGCTATGCGGCTCATTTCACAGGAGAGATCATGTGGGAGCAAGTGTATCTATAATGTATATACGAGAGCTGTGGAAGCAAACGTAAGCAAGTCCAAAAAAACCAATTAAATACGGGGAAAAAATACCTTGTGCACGAGCTAATGCATTCTCATGGAAAACGATTTTTTTTTCAAATTTTTATTTAAAAAAATATTCCCGAAAACTTGTAGCCGAAATGAGTGAGACGGTGCTAAATCCCCATTGTAGAGAAAAAAACGCAATTTTCAAAACTATGGACTTGTTTGGTTTTCCTGCTGCACTCTTCACATAGAGAGAGTTAGAGAGAGAGAGAGAACTCAAGATATCAAATAACGTTTTAACTAAGAGATCAACCAAGTTCATTACTACTACAACTTTCTTAGACATACACAAGGCTTCCTCTTAGTAGAGGGATTTCGTGTCATCAACAAATGTAATGATGAAGGGTGATGAAATGCATTTTTATTGATAATTTTTGAAGCATAAATTTGGAAAAAAATGCTCTTCCAAAATTGGAATTGCTTTAAAGCAACTACCATAAAATTATTGGAATTTTGCGAATGTTATGAAAGTTACTTAATGTACATATACGTCTACTGGATATACTCAACGTATAAATTCTTTTTCATAGCTCGTGCGTGTGTATAGTAATTTTTTCCCCAGTAGTAGTAGCTTCCTCATAATGAGAAATGAATATACGGATCCAATGTTTTGACCGCCAAGTGAAGAATTTGTTGCTAATATGTTTTTTCTCACCGCCGCAGATACTTCTTTGGAGAAAAAAACTGGCATAAAGGCAACTGTCTAGGAGCTGTTCCTTTTTGCCTGACACCATATTATAAAGCACATCGTAATGTAGACAGCCACGGAAGGTAAGAAACCTGATGGCTTTTTTTTTCTACAAGTCAACTATGGAGGGATGGAAAAAAAATCTGCCAGGGTTTCCTCACGCAATATCTTCAACGTCAAGCGACATGTGCATATAGTAGTATTATGACGGAAAGAAAACAAAGAGCCAAAAACGGTTGTCATTTAATACGGAGGCAGTACACTTAGAAACATTTTTGATTCACCAGGTTAATCTTTTAACCCCGTCCAATAAACACCGTAGGAAAGCTCTTACAGGTCGAATACCTGGAATTGTGTGGAAAGAAGAATTATGCGCACACAAAAAAAAATACTTTTTTCTGTAGTGGTAATTTATCAATGACCAATTTAATTTCAGCCACTCTACATCTACGACCTGGAGGCTAAAAAGTGAAATAGGTATTAGTTTGAAAAAATGCCGACAATAAATGGCTTGATGAGATCACCTCGTGAGAAGAGAATTCTCCAAATCTTTTTCCCAGCAAGGATTTTGCATAAAAGTTTTGCTCAAGTTTTTTTTTCTTCAGACCGGTAGGAGAAATGCAGGCTTTTTTGTGTAGTTGTCCTAAGCAGACCGGGCTCCAATGAGGATAATTCTAAATCAGATGTTGGCCAAAATACTACCCATTACAGCCAATAACCGACCCTAATCATTGTCTAAGTCTAAATGCAGTTGACCGGTGCTAGTACCAGAAGCATTTGCCCAGATCTGGTTAATGGCAAAAAATATTTACGGAAATTGTTTAGTAACAATATAGTTTTGCATTGATTTGGAAGAGTCAATAAGTATGATTATCCTAAAGCAACGGTACTTACTTGTGTTTCATTGACTTCGACCAGCCTATTCAATGTCTAATGACACGGTTTTATATAACTGATGGGCTTCCCGAAATTCGAAATAAAGGAAGATGCTGGCTTGATTGAAAATAGAGGTAAAACTCAAGATAATTTTCTCTGGTGAATGAAATCAAACAATAGTAAAGGACTTGTTTGAGCTAAGCGTGAGATTTTTTTTGCTACCCTATTTACTTCCCAAAATTTCGCTAATTTTAATTATAAAATTTCATGTGGCTGTCGCACCGTATCGTCTTCCTCACATTTGGTTAAGCTTAGCATGTTTAGAACTTGTACTCAGATATGCCTGGGATAACTGCAGAAATTATAGTCAGCATTTTCTTTACCTACGAAATTGGACTATGGGTAAGAAACGCAATCATCCATAAGACCAATTTCCAGGTGAGTTAAAAAGGGGGAACTTGATCCACAAAAAAAATTAATTTTTAATCATGAACAACTTGTCGATAAAACCATGTTGTCGTATTAAAGAGGCCATCGAACTCGAGAAAGAAACCCGAGAAAGTCCGAAAGTAACAAATAAATCCGGTAAAAAGGTCAAAAATTTCATAGTAATGCTCTTATGACAGTGTATTACAGCATGTATTTCTCACAATTCGTATAAGCTCGTATTCTCATCGTTTGTGTCATTATCGGGAAAACACCGATAAATCCCTCGAAATGCATCAATCCCAGTTATTATGGTCTAATGAATTCCACTCAACCCCTACATTTATCTTCAACCTTTACGGTTCTTTCTCGTCGTGATTGAAAAATTGCGGAATCACATGTTGAAAATGTTAATTGAAGCACCGTGATGAATATACATGTATGACAGGAAATATACAACTAAAAATCTTAAATAGCGTCGTTTAAGAACCAAGACTTCAATTCCCTATAGAACCCTTATGTACGATAGTCAGTTTTGGTTCTTAAAATATTAAGCTTTATAGTAGCATCGATGTCTCTGGCTTCAATTCAAATTGGTTGACTCTGCGAAGGAATCCAAGGTAAAGATATGAAATTGGGCAGCTGGGAGACCAGAAAATTCTTTAGATTTTCAAGAAATACCTCTTTGTTACTTTCCCTTCAAGCAATAGACATATTCACCTAACGAGTACCATGATGCTCTTACTGCCTTACTTTCTTCTGTATTAAACAGCCAGCTTCCTTTCTCCACCGAATCGTAGAGCTCATAATTGAATTACGCGAGAAACCGTACGACTACCAGGGAAAGTCGTAGATGTTTTCATATACCTATACGTATGTATACATATGCATTTTTGCAGGCAAGAAATAGGTTTTTCACACTATTGGAACGATGCTCACCGATATTTGTTTTGGTAAAATACTGCACTATACCGTCTATGAACTCAAATTACATAAAAGTCCATTATAATTTAAATCTTGGTTATGGCTTTGGTGTACTTGTATACCATGCCCTTGCAGGCCTTGCAAGTACATAGCAGTTCCTTGGATGAAAAACGTAAACACAAAGTCATGGAATTACACGTGTTTGAAAAAAAAACCTGTGAATAGCTAATTAAATATTATATGGCAAGCCCCAGCTTAGTCGTTCACCAATTCTATCATGAAGCCCACGGCAGAGAAAGTGACAGCTTAAAAAAATGCTATAGACATCTCATTTTCCTTGTAAATGGGAGCATTTCCAGGGTTTCATAATAAATCTGCTTTACCCTGAAAAAATTATGGTATTAAAGGGATTACATTCTTGCACCCTACGCCATTTTTGCGGCTATTTACCCTGGACAAGGACCGTGAGAAGCCTCCTGAGACTCACAGTAAGAGTGGAAAGATAGCTGGGAGAACAGTAACATCACACAGTTGGAGGGGGACTAAAAATTGCAGTTGTTATTGTATTGTTGTAGTTGGTACTTGGTATTGTGGATGATGTAAGACAAGACATCTTGT
This sequence comes from Disparrhopalites patrizii, assembly GCA_034698585.1. NCBI lineage: Eukaryota > Metazoa > Arthropoda > Collembola > Symphypleona > Sminthuridae > Disparrhopalites > Disparrhopalites patrizii. Next base: position 40,092 of record JAQGBT010000690.1, on the reverse strand, counting down.
TGCATACTACATTACTTAATACGTGATAGCATGGTGGTAAAACATTTTATTGGGAGTTGATTGACAGTTATTCGTTCCTTAAAAGTTCTCTTCGATGAATTTGTCTGCCATTATCAACGCTCCAAAGGGTAAAGCAGAGTTCCAGGCCGTTGATAAAAACCAGAAAGGATCAGAAGTCGTCCCCGTTACATCCCCGTACTTCTCCCTCAAAAGATTTCATTTTGGCTCCTTCCGACAAAAGAAGACAATGACCAGCAGCAGCAACAACAGCGTGAGTGAGCAAAAAAGACTTGATCAAATCCCTATACTTCATGTGAGAGGAACTCACTACACATGTGGATACACAATCGTAAGTGAAATCTTGACTCATTAGTAATTACACATGCAGCTCGTGTATGTAATAAATAATAATTCACCAAATACCGACACATGTGAGGACCTATGTATATACTTGAGTTTACAAGACCCTTGCTATTTTTTTAGTGAGGGTCAAGGGCTCTGGATGTAATAAGGAAGCTTGTAAGTCATACACATTTATATATACATATGCATGCAGAGGTTGTATCTCATTCCGTCTCAATCGAATGTATTCAAGAAATCTTCGAAACTTGATGTAAAGTCAGGATTTTTTATTGGGTACGCATATGTAAAATGTTTATTGCAACCAAGAAGTATGGGAATTATTCAAAGTTTTTATTATTCACCTCAAATTTCTCGCTACATTGTAGCTCTACTCAGTAATCAGTGTTTGTAAAAGCAAAGCAAAGCAAATGTTCGTGTAAATACTAGCAACACAAATTCAGAAATGAGAAGAGCCCCGGTCAAAAAACTTACTCCGTAAAGGTGGAGAGATTTAATTTAGATTACAGGTAAAACATCTGATTTGCAAGCAGGATAATATAAAGACGGCACAGGAAGTAACCCGTGTCGACTTTCCGGCGAAACGGACACGACAAGCTAAAGTGCATTTGTTTCACCAGAGAATATATGAGAGAATTTAAGAAAAGGAAAATATTTGTCAGATGTTTGGGTGTGTCCACCTGAGAAATTATTATGGCGAATCCAAGGTATTCTCATCCTTCTCCCGCAATTGTACATAAAAGGAGATTTTTGCACGCAAGCTTTCATAAACACAACGGAAGGGATTTAGTTCAATGTAACCAATGTAAGTAATGAATATTATAAGGAAGAGGTTGGAATATAAGCACCAGAACATGCCCTTTTGTGCAGGGTCGTCAGTTTGGCAGAATCATTGAAGATCTCATGTGCAACTGGGACTACCTTAACAACAAATTACTGCCGGTGTACGAGACGCCGAAAGGTCATCAAATCTACGATTCCCTCCTTGCTTTATGCACGCAAAAATTCCCTGGCTATGTGGATGAGTTAAAAGGGATGTCGGATGGGGCAAAAGTGCCTTTCTTTAAAGTAATACAAAATATTTTTATGTAATTAAACCTTTCCAATATTTGCTCAGATTTGTGTGCAGAACATAAGTTAAAATAAAATGAAAAAAATTCATGTGTGAAAAAATGTAGTTTCCCTATTGAAAATGTAATTTTTTTAGCTCTTCCTCCTACACATCGACACCATCATCGTCCCACATGATGACAACGACAGTTCGAGCAAGACTCGGGGAAGCACTGGATGTACCACAGTGTTGTCCAATCACGATGAGGTGAGTCAATTTTCTAAAAAAAAAACAGGTGTACAATTGGGGAAGAGATGATTTTATGGAGCCAGAATCCATGATTATTAGGTGATACTTGGTCACACTGAAGATGCTCTACCGGAAATGCTAAATCACGTGTACATAATATCCGCTGAAATAGTGTCTGACTCGGGAGAGAAATTAGAAAAATTCACTACACTCACCTACGCAGGACATCTACCAGGGTACACCATGGGGTACAATGAGAATGGCCTCATATATTCCGTCAATTCCATTTTCCTCAAGACTACTTATGCCAACAGAACACGTACGTTCCCTTACTTTCTCCCTCTGAAAATGATGGGAACTGTGTAAACATCATTAAAAATCATTTCCTGTGAAATGAAATGAGATATTAAAATACGTGAATTCCTTTGACTGACAGCTAAGATGTTTTTGGCAAGAGCCTTACTCGGTGCTGCAAATTTGGTGGAAGTCTTGGATATCCTACGGGATGCTGGTTCAGGCTCAGCGGATGGCTTTAGTCTCAACATTACTTTTGCGAAGCAAGAAGGATCCCCCGTCATGCATAATGTGGAAGTGGGACCGGGCAAAGAAGGGAAATGTGAATCTGAACTCAGTGTGTTGACTTTAACCCATGGAGATTTCCATGCTCATTGCAATAAGTACGTTTGTATAATGGCACTATAGAAATGAGATGGAGTTTGTTATGATTCTACTTACAATTAGTCTATACAGGAGATGGGAAGAACATGGTGGTAAATGGGGTTTTTCCCAATATTTAATCTTCTAACGTGTTTGTCAGGTATCTCCGACTTCAAATACCAGAAGCTTCTGGGATTGCCATTGACAGTAGTAATCACCGACATAAAGCCATAGGAAGACATTTGAGGCCGAACACCACGGAAAGGATCAAAGAGGTTTTGAGTGATCAAACTGATGAGGGTTACCCAGTCTTTCGAGGTGGTACAAAGCCTCCGGACTGCATTAAAACAGTTGCTGTTGGTATGCAAATAAATTTGTTTTAATGTCCTGTAAGGTATGCTGATGCTTCTCTATACTCTTGGCTCTTTCTGTCATTCAAATTTTTTTTGTTATTGCTTTCAAGGGATTTTTGATATCACCCAACGCAAATGGGCAATTTACACCGAACCACCCAGGATGGCTGCTCCTATTGTTGAATTTTACATGGAATTTTGAATTATTGTCATGTTTCTGGCGATTATTTTGATTGTGAAGACTTTGTTTACTGGTTTCTCAGCAAATATCACGGAGGGATAGTTGTAAAGTAGGGCACTGGAAGATTTATTATCAAGTCAAAAAAAAATCTCCATTGCATGATAGCCCTTTGCATAAAGCTCTCCATCTTAAATATTAGAAGTGCTTTGCTCTTCCAAAAAAAGCTTTCCCACAACCTTTAGGGCTTTTTTGAGATCCTTGGGTACAAGAGTCACGTTTTTACATAAAATCGCCAAAAAATAGCTGAAATTTTGTATTAAAGTGTTTTTGTAGTTATTCAGAAAATGAGTTGTCATAATAAAAATGTGAAAATATGCTGTAGGTTTTGTACTGTATGTATCACATTGTATAATACGATTGTAGCGGTGAAGTGAAAGCGTGAAGATCCTCTTCTATTGCAAAAGAAAACAAGAATGGAGATCGTTTTTGTCAAATTTGTACTTTATTAATCAAGGACGAGATAATACGCATGCCTACCAATTGTTTTTCTTACATGAGCTTGTATTTTAAAGCATAAAAAAATGTTGCTCCACAAAAAAAACTGACGTTTAAAGGATATCTTTCAAATAACCACAATAAATCATGCTGAAGATCCGTTTCGATACTGCGACTAGTGGAAAAAATAGATGGGACAACTTTAGAATATTAAATTTTTCCTGAAGCGCTTAACCTGCGAAAAAAATGCTTTGCTTTTGCTAAATTTTTGCAGGGGTGTAGCCTGCTCCAAGATATTCTTGCATTAATGCAAGCCTTTTTTCCATGCCTGAGCGAAACTGTCACTCACCTACAGAAAGGTGCTGTTTATATTATGCACAAACTTGTGCACTTCAATTTTTCTTCTAAAAAGCAAGGAATTCTCCGTCCATGTACATGGTTTTCATTTTAAAGGCAACCAGCATTTTTATTACACAATAAATTCCTCCTAATTATAGTATGGGCACAAAATTTCACTCATGTACCACCACAACAGTCGTGAATCAAAAAAAAAGTCAGTGGTCAGATGTAATGGGTCGGAAAATGAATGAAAGGGAAGCGGTCGGTTCTGACTGTTTCACAATGAAAAGTGTGCTACAAAAGAATGCTGCCACTTTTATTTAGTTTTACACGTGCAATAATAATACCCCTATGAAATTCTCCATTTAATTATTGCACCTAATCATATCAATGATTAAGAGTGAAAACAATGGCGTAATGAATAGAGTCGGGTCAGTGGGTTTACTTTTGTAACCAAGAAAAAAAAGGTGATTGTTAAGCGGGTAACATTGCAATTTACTATTGAGTTGGTCTTACAATGTAGATTTCACTTTTGTTTGTCTTTTTTTTTTGCACTTGCTTCATTATGCGAACAAACAAATATTCCAAAACTAGTAGCTCGGAGTTTTATGAAATTACAATTACATATATTTTTTTTTGTACGCGTTCTGACCTTACATGGGAGTGATTTCTAATCATGGGGAGGAACGGGTACATTTCCGTGACGGTAGTAATTTTACTATTGTCTATCATGAGCTCCTGGAACTTGGTAAAGGGTGAGGACGACGACGCGGGCATTTCCTACGAGGGATACGCCAAATTCTTAGATCAAGACTTGAATACCGCCAGGCTGGCACAGGATAAGAAGAATGCGTTAATCGGTTCCTTCAACACGGATGGACTAAATTTCAATAAGCTCGGCAGTACCAAGAAACTCAAAACTTGGGTGAACGTAAGGACATTTACAATAAATATGTACATACATTTTTAAAATGCCTTTGAAGTGCTTTGCAGAGACGGGATATGTATTTCAATTTGTCTTATAAATAAAATCCTTTCATAATCGATTTGTCCAAATTTGCAGATTTTTAATAGATACGACATTATAGTGGTCCAGAAAATATTTGACAGAAACGCTGTGGCCCTAACCGCTTTACTCGCAGGAATAAACTACAAAAATGTGGAGCCGATGGCCGCGGCTTTCTCCCCGCATTCAAAAAAAACGGGAGAACGCTACGCTATTTATTATAAGTACGCCCCATTTGTATTTTCCCGTTGAAACATTTGTGACGAATGTTCAACTAGACGTATTTACAAGTCGAAACAATTAAATGAACATTTATTTCCAGGAAACTAAGATTCGTATTAGAAAAGGCAGTTCAATACAAGGACAAAGAATTTTCTCGACCGCCGCTGGCTTATAAAATGAAATATAGATCTAGAGAAGGTAAGTCAAAATATTAAAATTCCCCCATTGTCTTAAATACATGAATTAAAGGGAATGTGTTTATAGATTTTCAAATAAAATATTAATTACATTTAATAGCTCCATCCTTTGGCATTCTGAGTATCAACTTGAGTTACAGCAAATTCAAAAAAGAAATCTACAATATTACACTGGCTCTGAACTGGGCCAAGTCAACTTTAGGCGTGGAGGTAAGTACATATTTGATGTACTATGGAGGGAGCTGCATCTTCATTGGAAAGGAATACATTGTGATCATAGTAAAATGATATATTTAGTATAAACAAACGTGTTTATTTTCCAAAAATAATTTCAGGATATTGTCCTTATGGGTTCTTTTTACACCGGTTGTGGCCGATTCTCCCAGGTACATGCATCACTATAAGTTTTTATTATTAGCCCTATAAGTTATCTTCCAGAATTTCTAGTTCCGATGTCAAATTAATTCGGTCCGAATAACTTGATTTATCAGGGCATTTATGCATTTCCTTTTTTCTTAAATATCTTGATCCTCCCAACCAGAATTTGTTTCGGAATAGTAACTATCGTTAAATATCTTCTACAAGCTTCCCTCACGCCCACTTCTATCACTCCGGATAAACAGAGTACATTTATTACAACAATGTACTACAAGATCTACAATATACAATATTCCATTTCATTGTGTATAAAAATTAAACTAATTGTAAGTATGTAAATATAATGTCTTGTCTGAATTCATAGGCTGAGTGGGATAAGTTGGACATGTATAGGGACGGAAGACAATACCAGTCGTTACTACCAATGATGGGAATAGGTACAACAATAGATGGATGTGCGCATGATAAGTAGGACATTTTTTTTTACACATTCGCATCCAATCACCAGTTAATTCCAGGCTCAAAGTACCTTTAACTTACCATCACTTAATTTATATATGGACAGAATCATCGTCACTGGCAAAGAATTACCCAAGAATGTGATTCGGAATTCCGGGAATATATTTCGCTATGACGAAGCATTTAATGTCAATCCCTCTTGGATCTCTACTCATTTTCCAGTGGAATTTGTGTTCCGATAAAAATAAATTGTGGCCAAGAGAAAGAAAGATTGAAAATATTAATCAATGAATTAGTTATATTTCAATGAAATTATTATTAATGAATTGTTGACGTCTAATATTGTGTCCGGGGTTAGTTCCCTAGTTATTCAACACCGGGGGTTTCTTGCCACCTTCTAAACTCATTTTTTTGTTTTTCAGTCAAAAAGCAATTTATTAATTTTTATATGAGGCATGGATTATTTATGGAGTGGTGTTCGATTTTAGTTGGATATGCAATGCTTGTCTCTACAATGTTTTGGATAAAACGGACGTAGACAGGCATAATTTGTGGGTGGCACGTTGTTAATGCTTGGATAATTGGGCTGCCAATGTGTTCTGCTGAATTTTATTTGCATACAAACATGCGTTTATAAGCTCACAATTTCTGGGATTTATTTTCAGCATAGGCAAAATGAAGATTTGAAAAAAAACTTTTCGCGCTTCTGGATTGCGCTTTGGATTTATGAATTTCACTTTAGACTTCTGGATTGCGCCTTAGGATTCTGGATTTCGCTTTGGACCTCTGGATTGCGCTTTGGATTTGTGAATTGCACTTTAGACTCTTAGATTGCGCCTTAGGATTCTGGATTTCGCTTTGGACTTTTTGATTCGCTTTGGGATTCTGGATTTCCCGTTGGGCTTCTGGATTTCCCGTTGGGCTTCTGGATTACGCTTTGAACAATTCCTAATTTTGTCCCGAGCTGTGTAATGGCCAGATAGTTGCGACAATAGTTAAGAATAAGTCCCTTATTGCTTATCCCGTTGACTACGTAAGGAAGTGTCATCTTCTGATCCTGCTTGAGATGTTTCGAGAAAAAAATTACTGAAACTCTCACGTTTAATTTTAAAAAATGTCTGCTCTATTGTTATGATAAGAGCATCCACGTGCTTTTGCTTATTTGTAATTTAATATGTAATCGCATATGGCAAATGTATATATTATTGTCTTCAAACCGCAGTCACGTGCAGTTCTTTTGGCTGGTACTTTTGCTGCTTTTTATCACATTAATTTATCCCAGACTATACCAAAGGACTTTTTTAGATCTTGCCATAGAAGGAGGGAAAAAGTTGCCGTGCGTAAAATATCAATTGACGTTGAATGACTCGCAATTCCGACGTTTATAGATGAATAAAAATAAATGAAGATCATGAAATTCTTCAATGGGTAATCCAACTTTTTGAGCATGTTATTTACTTCCGTGGATTTCAAGAAATACGCATGTTTCAACGCTTAGTTGAAAATCAACGGAACTCTCGGCGAAAAACTGGTTGATTAACAATTTATACCGTAATTACTGCAGTTTTCCTCTGGTTCCCTTCAATCGGTTCCCTTCAATCCCACAACTTACCTTTAACTGACCATTTACCTACCTGGTCATAAAATCTGACGTTTTTTTGTATTTACCTCAGGTTTTATTGTATTATTTTTTTTTACAACAACTTCATGGAACCAGAAGACCGCAGAACCGGTTTTTCACTTTGTCTATCCCAGACTCAATCGTACAGATTATAGTGATCAAGTAGAACACAATTAGTCATGTTATTAACGTTTATTACAACTTTGAGTATTAATTTTTCTGTCATCTGGTTCTTTGCAAAATCCTAATTGTATTATGCGTACATGGACAGGTTTTTTCTCTCTGTGTGTAACTACCCCTTACAGAATGTACTAATATTACTAAAAAACACACGACGGAGGGGGAAAATAATTGGAACAGAAACGGCGTACTTTCAGCTGTATAGTACACTATTTGTTCTTTTTTTGGGAAAAAAATTAATTTTCTTTCCACCCATTTCCATGAATGGAACACGTAATACGTCCCAACCGACCTGTCTGAGCCTAATTATTTTAAAAAAAAGCCGTGTAAGTCTTCCAACCAGACATAAGCATCAATATCCTTTCTTCCCAAATGTTCTCCTTTGAAATACAAGTCCCATCAAGGTTTCTCTTTCCCAATAAATACTCAAATTATAGGACGCCATGAAATACACATCTTCACACTTTCTCCCATTCATTTCCCCCTTTATTTTGTCCCAGAACAATGAAGGTCCTCGGTTCACATGGAATGTATTGGAGTAAAAATAAAAAAAGGTGAACGAAAATGGTGCTATGCTCTTTTTTTTTTTACACGAGTCCAATGCGATAGGGAATTGGGCTCACCCAGAAAGTAGCTAACATTTATTTGTGGAGGCTAATGAATTCTCCAGCCTACCTTATGTACGATTTTAATGACCCAAACGGCGGGGAGGTACTCAACAATTCGGTGGAAGCAGGTCTACCCCCCACGGTGTTTGCAAATCCAAAAGCTTTCAGAAATCTCTTTTCGGCTCCAAACATACAGCCTTTTCCTGAGCTTCAAACCATGTACAATTGTATGGGAATGAGGGGGTGGGATGTGGTAGTAGTGTGTTGGGTATAACATCTACACATATACATGATCATTGTTATTATTATTGTTATTTATACACCACCACCAACCATGTATACGTGTGAGTGATTACGTAGTCTGCACTACTGGTTTACCTTGAGTACGTGTTCCTATTGTATTCTAATACCTGCTCCACATTCTTGAGGGGAAATTCCTATAAAAGAGAATTCCAAAAGCTCTGAACCAATGATTCTCTCTATGTGAATATCCCTGAAGAAGGTAAAATCCATTAACCAAAGATATACTGAGCACTTTGGATAATAATCTTCTCTTCTCCAGTGTCCTCTCTTTCTGTTTCTCCAGTGTCTTTGTGTGAAGGAAAGGGGATTTAAACATGCTTCGGACAGGCTTCCGCATTGTTTTCCTCACAAACATGTGCTTTATTGCCTTGGTGAGCGCCGTGGGGGAATTACTTCCACGTGGGATCTACCGCATTGAAAGTGTGGAGGATGGGACGGTCCTCACTGCCACGGATAGCTTCCGCTTTGTCCCGGGCAGACACCATCGGCTCTCCAATGTCATTGTGTCGAGGTGGGAAGGATCCCCCGAGCAGGAATGGAGGGTGGATGATTCACGGCAGGGTTGGACAAAATGATTTTTTTCCCCCTTGATTTATTTATTTTCATTTATTTTTGCCGTGTGTCCAATGTAACATACAACATCCCTTCGTTAGTATTCTTGGGGTGGAATGTCTACCCCATTGTATTACGTGGTCAATTGTGAATTGTTCAGAGGATACAATGGAGAAATTATATTGTTTTGTAGGAGTTCCGGAACAGTACATACTATTGTCCAGGAAATTTGACCGAAATCGCGTATCTATGTGGGTCCCGGAAAAATTCATTGAAGTTCCTCTGGAATGGAGATTGATTTATCTTGGAGGGGATATGTGGCAGATTAAGAACAAGGAAACGGGTCGTTGTCTTATCAATTGGGGGTAGGATACATTATTATTAGGATATATTATTATTATGTTATATGTATTATTATTATTTAAAAAACATTATTATTATATTTATGATTTATGTTTTATTAGTGATTGAATTTATACGAATTATTTGTTGTATTTGCCCCGGAATGATACATCTCCTTGAGGTCAAATATGGCCTAAGCTCCTATGAAAAAGTGCTCTGCATTTTTTCATAATAATATTCTTCATAATAATTTTTTTTCCATTTTATTTCTGTTTATTCTAGACGTTTCCGTGATGTCGACGAATGGACGTGTGACAAATATTCCAACAGCCAACGTTGGCACATCACGAGGCTTTTTGATTAAAATAACAAGTGCTTAGATCCAGTTCAAGAACCTTGTCTGAACCAAATTCCTTCGAAAAAAAACTTTTTGGAACGTAATGCATTTTTTTGGGGGTTGAAGGCGTGTGAAATATAACCGTGTACTTTTATATGTACTTCCGTTCTTGTGCAAAAAAAAAATTGTTCACGTTTTAAGAGACATACAAACCATTTCTATAGTTTTTTTTTTTTTTTCAGTGAGATTTTTACACAGTGGCATCTAATTTCGTAAGGAACTCTAATTAAATGTAAAAAATGTTTTCGTACAAAAACTTAAGTTTTAACTATATATCTCTTTAAATGAAAAGAAAAAAATTCTAAATACTTTGTGCTGGACGCTTCCTTACCTTGTTTACTGTGCTCAATCATTACGCAAGTCTCACTTTGAAACATTCAACGACATTATGCACTATATACCTTATATGCAATGTGTGTGGGAAAGAAACACCTCTTAATCTTTTCAAGGGTTTTAACGATTGGATGGCAAATAAGAATTGTGTGCACTGTCCAATTACACACCTTAGGAAATGCTACCTTAAGTATATTGTACAGGCTTTGGATATTCAATTATCTGTAATTACGGGCTAACTGGATAGGTAGGGCAAAGGGAAACATTCTCAAGTGTATTCGGTATGTATGCTGATGGCAAACAAATGGTAATTTAATTTAGTTGAAATCAAATACTTTTAAAGCATCATTCTGTATGCACCCGGGTTACCCAAAGGTGTTTCAAGTGCATCTTTATCATTATTTGATATTAAGTAGGGATCGTTCGATTGCCAGGAACAAGTGAGAACAAGACCCAAAAAATTTACGATGCTCTAATGTCAAATTATACCTCAGCAATACTAATTGTCAACAACTACTGAGTTAATTGGAAGGTTAAGAGCATATAAGAGGAAAACAATTTGGCAGTGAAATTATAAGTGGAGCTTGTTGAAGGAATCTGTCATTCTATGAATGTAGGATATACAAATATGTAGACCTAAAATGGGCTAAGTCCGAATGTAAAATCGAAATTATTTTGCAATTTACACTTTCACATCAAATGAACATACTCTACGAAAGTATTTTAAGGCGCCCTTCTTCGGCTAATAGCAATACATAGCTGGTAAAATTCATAACATTTATTTTGTTTTAGAATTCGTTAAAAAAGACTCCGTTTTTATCTCCTGCATACTTTGCCATTAATTTCGTTTAGCTCATTTCACTGTCATATCTATAAAGCACACATTCACACACTCATACCCAAAGAAACCTACGAGTGATTTTAAACACCAATGTGTGGGAACTGACCTACAGCCAAAGGGACGCTTACTATTGGCACAATAATTGGCATTCAAAGGAACAATAATAGTGTATATAGTTATTGATTGTTTTTTAGAGTAAATTCTCTAGACACGTTAATGTTTTATTTTCGTCGGGACGCGAACGGGTGTAACAGTTTCAAAAGTAGAGTCATCATCCCCAAACATATCCCGCACAAATTCGGGGGTGAAAGTGGGTTTGAGGAAGCCGGGTGTACACATCTCAACCGAACGGGGCAAGCCACCTTCCTTTCCCATCAGCCAGTAAGTCATCATCTCACCTTTCCCCTGCAAAATGTACAGGCATATATGAATTCAAAGAACCCAATTAAACGTACACATCTTTTGGGAAATTCCATTTTTTCCTACTTTTGATCTTACTTTGATCTCCACGGTCCCTCTAATTTCCATCAAATACCCTCCAATCTCATCCAAAACGATCTTGGTGTCGTGTGCTACATGGATCTTCATGGCTATAAATTAATTAATGAAAAAAATATGGTTACAAATGGTTACCCACAAAAGTTATGTGAGCAGAAGCATATTTTTTGGGGGGGAAAAGAATTAAGAAAAATATGTGGAAATATGTAAAACTGACGTTCTCCAGTAGATTCCATGCGACTGGCTGTATTAATGGTATCTCCAAAGAGACAGTATCTAGGCATTTTTGTCCCAATGACCCCCGCCACACATGGACCGGTATTGATGCCCACCCGGATGTCCAGGGGATGTTCGGGTCTATGGGGTATCTTGAATCCTTTGACGCCGCTCAAGAGATCCAATGCCATGGTACAAATCTCCCCAGCATGGGCAATCCCATTTCGTTTTGGCAAACCACTAACCACCATATAGGCATCCCCAATGGTTTCCACCTTGTATACATCGTAGTGCTCGATCCGTGAATCAAAGAGTTGGTACAAGGAGTTCAGCATTATTACAATCTACGTAGAATTCCATGGAGAGGAAAAAAAAGAAGGGGAAATATTGTGTATGAATATACATGAAGTAGAACGTTTTCTTTGTAATTAGTTTTACGGAGAAAAAAATCCCAATAATTCATTTCTCCTGCCTCCATTTGAAGGAAAGAACTTGGATATTGTTAGTCATTAACTAAATGATATTGCAGGAAATTTGATTGTGTGGTACCTCCATAGGAGAGCTGGTACTAGACAGATGAGTAAAGTTGACTATATCGCTAAAGTAAATGGTGACGGATTGGAAACTTTCGGCTGGAACTTGTCGTTTTTGCTTCAATTCCTTGACCACTGGGGCAGGTAACATTTGACTTAGTAACTTATCCGATTTTTTTCTCTCTTGATTCAAGGCTTGCGTTTTTTTCGACAACAAGTTGGAGTAGGTCTGCAAACAAATTATGTATCACATCCTTAATCCTTGTTATTTTCCTACCAGCATATTTTTTTTAGGTTTAACTATTGGCAGACAATAACAGTTTTTTTTTATTTCTATCAATCTCTCCCATTTATTTTTTTCATAAATTGTATGTAATAAAGTCCTACGTAATGCCAACGTAAAAGATTGCATCTGCAAAACTCCACTCACTTGGATGGCCACAGTAATACTTCGTACCAGAAGAATAATAACAGGGGCAAGCAAAGAGACTGTAAGAACCATGGCTATAGCATATCCCAATTGGTATTTCGCCGCCGTGATTTCCGACGAAATTTCTGTCCTGAAAAAAAAAAACAATAATCCCGAGAAATTCAAATACTCCTGGTACATTCAAAATTTTCCGTATATATTAATCTCAAAAGAAAAATCAGGGGAGACATCAGACAATTATATCTTCAAATATGCAAAACGTCTAGTTTAAAAAATATAAATTTTAGGATTACAACATTGTGAATAAAATAATCCACCTCACAACCTCCCGAAGGTGGATTTGATAAGTGCGAAGTAGATGGATGTAAGATGTCATGTCATCAAAATATTTCTCGGCACTGTCAAACTGAGGGTCCACAAATTCATTTGCATAAATTTCTTCCTGACGGCTATGGAGCAATAAAAAAAATTGAGATAAAATAATTGCCAAAACATTCCTTGGTTTTTATCAAGATGTAACTATACGTTAACATGTAACATGTGAATTTACATATATATGTATAAGCCCACATTGTCTCTAATATGATCTCTGACGTCTACCTCTTTAAATGCTCAAAAGCTTGGAAGTCAACGTAGAAGCGACCATACTTCTGGAAAATGTCAGCAGAGAAGTACAAAGTGGTGTTCAGATACTCCTCGGCCAAGCAATCATAGCGAACGTAGCGGGCAAGGCTTCTATTGCTCAAATGACCCTTACAGAAGTAGTAGAATCCGTAGACCAAGGAAATGGAATAATTCTCGATTGTTTTAATCATGTTCTTGTACGCGACCAAGGACCTAATAATAGATATCATGTAGAGGGTTTGGGATGACCAGAATCACAATTATTCATCATAGACCTATCCATATAATGTATGTTACATAGTCATAAAAAATGATGGGTGGCATCTCATCAATAATACAAGATATATATGTATTTTAAATAATATACTGTATACATATTGTATATAAATAGCCCACAAACGTACTTCCAGAGGCCGGTATTGGTTTCACGAATTTTACGGCTGAGTTGATCCAAGATCAAATCATTCGCTTGATTGTACCAAATCATTCCATCAAGGACGTCATCATCGCAACGAGTCGCATTAGGCTCACTGTATACACATCCATATATATACACATGAAATAAATATGCTCTCGTTAACACTGACCCGAATCCAAAATCAATCACTTCAACCTCGAGTTTTGCTTATACCATCTTCTGTACAATTCCCCTCAATGTTTTACTGTAATACATAGTTTGAGTAATAAAAAAAACGCATTTTGAAGAGCGTTAAAGTTAAAATGACTTACGCTAGGCGGACAATCTTCTCCCTTTGAAAACTATAATATTATGGAGAAAAATACAAAAAAAAATGTATTATGTAAACTTTCCATTCGATTTTTTTTCAAATATGTTATTAAATATTTCATTTGTTTGCGAGGGATTTGGGGTGCGCAAAAACTTGCAGAGAATATGATTACTTATTACATAAAACATATTTTAAAGCTTCATATTAATCTTACTTGATTTCCTGAAAGTGGGTGTGGAAGGAAACGATCTTTCCCGCTGAAATTTCATCATCCACCACAGTGGACAAATTTGCCATTACTTGATCCGTTTGGGAGAAGCGAGCGAGGATCTGCAATCTTTTGAAGAGAGAATTGGAGATCTTTAGATTTACTATATATTTTGGGGAAATACCACCACTGCAGGATGTCAAAGATTTTACATCTTATTATATGTATGCATATTGTGTTACTTGAAATGTATAAGAATTTGGATCATATGATGAGGTTTGGACGCCTATGGTTTTATTTTAAATTAGCTATAAGTTTGCAAAGAAAATTCAAGCAGTAACTAAAAATAAAAATTACCGGTTCAGACTTGCATTTGCATCCAAGAACATAAAGTAGGCTATCTCGGTTCTTTCATTTTGTAACTCTGACAGTAATGCATCAACTTGAACTGTCACCTTAATCTAAGGAGAATACAAGCAAAAAACAGTTTGATACCAATTACTGATACATGGTTCCAAAAATTCCGGACAAATTTTTACAGGTTATTATACATAAGGGATACATAATGTACATTTGCTTACAGAAGGAATGCACCTGCTCATATTGTTTCATAACCATTTCCACTTTCCAAGACACGAAGAAAGGAAAAAAAAGCAAAAAAATATATGATAAAAAATTCAAGGGGCACGCAGGATCCAGAGAAAGTCCGGCGTACATACATATATGTACGTCCATTCATGTGAAATGCAGAAAAAGTTATGTAATCACCCTTGAGAATTGTGTACGATCGAAGATGGAGGTAATGGGAAAGGGAGATATATATCAGTAGATTATCTTATTAATACAATTCATGTTAAAACTGATACTTCTGTTTTCTATGTTGAAAGGATAGCAATTGTTTTTCGACTAAGTGCGTGTAATGAGGAATGTATCATATTGTTAAATGGGAAAATAGCTAATTGACAAATTTTGATAATGGATTCCATAGAAATTGGCAGAATGTTCCTCTCTTGAGGCAGCTTGGTGCAGAAACAATTGAAATGAGATGGAATGACTATTCAAGTTCAAAAAGTCGTAAATAATTCTAATCTTTTAACGGTGCGCAGAAAAACCGCCTTAATGGAACCAATTCTGTCAGATCAAAATGTGTTCTTTTTGAATAGACAGCAATGAAATTCTGCAAAAAAACCCAAGTTTTATCTCATTTCAACCCTTTTTGTACTAGGCCCCAACAAAAACGGAACATTCTGTCAAGTTCTTTGGATTTTTTCAGAATTCGTTGGGCTCTATTTGGATCTAAGGGTCCACGCACTTAGTCGGAAACAATGCTCAAACATCAAAGCTCTCATTCCTTTAACATGAAAAACTCAAATATCCGTTTTAACATGGTGGGATTAAAAAGACAATGCACTTGCATCCACATGAGGACCTGATACACACACCGTTTTAAGTCTATTTTTTTCAAATTGAATTTTTTTGTATTATAATAGTAACATATACATATGTTTTTAGGATTCGTATAATATATTTATACAAATTTTTCCTCGCATCTCATTGCCGTGTAAACTCAAAAGTCTTTAAATATTAAAAAAAAATTAAATCATAATGAAAAGTTAACGCTTTTACCCCATAGCTCATGCACTTTCCCAAGCATTCCCCAATAAAATTGGTGTTATGGACGTAACCCGGTGTGTGCTTTTTTTAATTTGACAAACATATATGTCTATAAAGGAGAGAGAATCCTCTGCGGATGGATATAATTGATTTTATAGGTATAAACATATTAAAACTGTGTATATATACTGACTATATAGTATAAAATTCATAAAGTTTCATTACTTGACCATTGATATCCTGGGAAAGTTGTAAGCTAGTCATGAGTCCAGACAAAAGGTAGAGATTCTGAACGATTAAGGCAGCAATTGGAATAAAGGGAAGGGTAATCATTTGGCACATTTGCCATCGCCTCCCTCTTGGCGATGAGGGGTTTATTTGAAGACATCCTGTCCGGATGGACACTAAACTCCCCTCGTCTTCCGAATGAAAGGACTGATTCGAGCTCAAATTGTCGGAGTTATTCTTGCTTTTCATTTCCATTATTCTCTTCAACTCCCATCTTCATCCCAAGGATTACATTCCCCTTGTTCAGTGAGCCAGCACGAACGGAATGTGAAACAAAAGGATCCCTGTGAGCATCAATCTGTCACTTTTTGTTATGACCTCCTAACTTTCTATTATGGTCACTTAATACATATCACATGCATATATATACGCTCAAAATATCCCCACTTCACAATGGTTTTTTAGTACAGTACAAAAAGAGGATTCTATTATTTATAATGATTCCCCCCCTATTATATTAGTAATCGATGAAACATTCCTTTTATTTTAGCACTACTTTCACCCCCCCCCTCTGGTCATGGTATTTTATGACCCCTTATACTAACACCGGCACATATATAATATTACATACATATATAGTCGTGGAATTTCACTCACTTATTAAGCTTTTAGCATACGCTTTTCACACAAAGTTCCGCGGCAATTCCTGATTTTCAGGGTCAAAAGCATCGTGATAATCATAATCTTCCCAAATAGTGTAAAAAAACAAAGGTAGAATGGAGGAGAGGAAGATAGGGAAGTTGGTTGGAAACATTTTTAGGGTATTTGTTCTTTTTTTTTTGTGACACATGTACAATGTGTCTTTTAAAGGTTTGTTATTTTGGATAAAAAAAATAAAAATAAAAATTATACCTGTTTGCAGTAGCTGTATCTGCAGTGGAATAGTTTCTCGCAATGTTTTTCACGTCCGCCAACGGAAACCACCAGGGGAAAAGCGACACCATATTTTCTTTGGTAGGAAAACACTGCATTGATGACAATGACGTTCACATGAATCTCAAAGGACCAAAGTTGCTCATGTACAACCAAATAAAAAAGCAAGTTTCCCGGTTCCTCTCGTTGAATTACCTTACTAATAGCTTCTCAATCTTCACACGAGTTAGAGGAATGTTGCAAACTCTTAGAAATAAGTAAATACTAATTTTTTTTACAGGAATTTTATAATTTTTAAGCATACAATAAATAGGAAATACTTGTACCCTGTATCCCGGCAAAAATATTTTGATGGTTTTTTTTTTTTTGCAAAAAAAAAAAAGAAAAGAAATTGGGAATAAATTTGTTTATCAAACTACATAAGTAACTACGTATATTACAAATTTTGATTGAAAAGCGTGAGGAGAAATGCTTCTTTCTTGATAGCAAAATGATCACTACTCTGACTTGTATGAAGCAGTTGTGAAATACCCGTTCTCAAATAATCATTCTCACAGTGTACAACCACCTCGCCCCTTGTCGTGCTGGTGTTCCCCATCGCGGGTCTCTTCCTTTTAAATGATGTATTTCGTCAGTGTGGACGATGTTATACAACTACCACAGCGTGCTAGTAGTAAACCGACAACTGCTGCCCTACTTTTTCCTTCACTGGGATGGGGAGAAATTTAGCTCTTTCGCTTTGTCACTTCCCCTGTCTTTTAAAGATACCTGGACCTCAACAGAGTTGGATATAAACCTTGTTTTCCTTCTTTTACCGTTCTTTTTACGTTTTTTTGAAAGGAATGACTTCCATGTAGCTTTCATTTCTTTTCCATAAATAATTTAATTCTAATCTCCTGTTAATCCATAAATATATTAAGGTTAGGAAGCCGTTGCACTTTTTTGCGACGTTAAAATATGGTTTGCCAATAAATAAAAAGTCAAAGTGAAGCAGTGTGCTAAGAAATTGTGTTTTTTTTGTATGTCTCGTATAAAAAAGATAAACTACTCTCCCTCCCATGGATGGGTTAAGGTCATAACTGCTAAGGGGGTCTCTAATTCCCATACTCTGTACATATCACTGACATGCTACAGGATGGTATGAATTTTGAGTCTGGAACTTGTGGATTTACGCCGGTATAGCTGCATTATACGTACGTTATACGATAAGTGCGACATTGTACGATAGGCATATACACGATTGGCAAGTGCTATAGGCATATTTTAATTTAAGACAGAGAGTATGTAATGCAGGAGGAAGCAATAATGGATGTTCAGGAAAATAATGCAGGTGTATATTCACAGTGGGAATTGGTTACAAAAAAATCTTTCTTATTGTGTGTAACAAAATTAGTGTTAAGTGTCAGAGCATTATGCCAATTTTGTGAGTGTGAGTGCCAAATTTTTTTTTGTGGGGGATTCATAGAGGGAGAAAGGTGAGATGTGGGATGTAGAATTTGGAGAAAGTAGATTGGATCTTATTCCAGTCTTTTTTTTTAACTACAAATTTCTCATGATTAAATTTGCAGAACGCGCCCGCCTATATATACTTACATGCATATATATATACATACATATATACGTCATTCTATACAGGATTACAAAAACGCGGGAGAGATACATAGCAAAAATCTTCTTTTTTTTGGCGCAGGATATGCGAAGCCACTACATTAGATTATTTTTTTGGTGTCAAAGCAATAGAATCGTAATCAAAACTTACAGGGTTTACAACTGTGAGTGTAACCGAATGTGGCCTTTGCACCCCGTTGTGAAGAGCTTAGTAGAATAGGAATGGTGACATTATATGCATTTCTATCCTGTCGTGTAAAGTTATAAACGTGAATCTTGAATCACATACAATCAGGTTTTATTTTAAAAAGAACAGGCCCATTGAGATGGAATCTCCTCCAATGTAAATGGGTCGTGAGAGAGGAGTGAGAATTACTAATGAATGCAGATAATATGCGGCTTTTACAAAGTACTTGGAAAGAGACAAAACCTATTGAATTTGAAGAGAATTTCAATGAATTTGTCTTGAGTTTATTGAATTTCACAGCGCTTACCTTGAATTCACGATCGACACAGGAGTGCAAAAGTCTTATTTCTTGTGCAACTTCAGGGAAATCCTTCGCTGGATAACTTTCCGATCTACAATGTTCGTCTTATGGACTTCCTCCGACATTGGCGGTGCTCTCCGGTTAGATTTTCTTTTTAAGAGACGAGAACTTTGTAATGACTATAATAATAATAATAATAATAATCGGATTCCTCTATAATGCACTTTCTCGTTGCAACTTAGAAACAAGAGCATAAGCAATTACGCCTGATTTAATTTTGGACGGATTTTGACATCCAAAATCCTCTGCGGGGGATATTATTACCGAAATTTCCTCTGAAGCCGGGGGAGTTGAAAAGGAGGGAAAATCCCAATGTGTTCGTGGCTTTCCTTTCTCCGGCGGTTCCTTTACCTTTTCAATAGATGTTTCACTCTGCCACAAATTGTGGGTCACACAGTGGGGGGAGTGAACTAGAAGCAAAGCTTCAAAATCAAAAGCTTTGTGTCTCCTTCCAAGTCGGCGAGGAAGGAAATTAGAGCCAAAATATGTCAAAGGGCAAACGGAAATTTTAAATTCCTAGAACAGGTTACTTGCTATGTAAAATTGTGGGACTCCGAGAGAAATGGGTTAACTTGTAAATTTTCTGGGATCTTTTGTTTTGCTCTCTAATAGTAGCTATAGGCGAGACAGGAGCGAGAGACAGAGTGAGAAAGAGTGGTAAAAGTTGTGTGACACGAGAGACAATAATGTTGCCTCAATACACCGAAAATGATGTAATGTGTACAGGCTTTGTACTTACTTCGCCTCTTGATTTGTACGACTTCTTTATGGATCAGCTCCGGTGGAATGAACACCTTTTCATCTCACGACTTACTTTCACTTTGACGGAACCACCAAACGTTGGGCTCCATTTCAATGATTTCGACATGATCGTTTGACACAGTAATGGGGATGTTGCCAATGACGATAGGGAAAGACAAGAGAAAAGAATGGTATTATGGTTTCCTGGAATCATCATCATTATCTTCGCCTGTTGGAATGGAAGAGCGGAGACGGAGAGAGAGAGAGAGAGAGAGAGAGAGAGAGAGAGAGAAAGAGAACATTTCTCACCACTTCCATCACCCAAAATTATATAAGTAATAGTATTAGAAGAATTTTTTTGTAGACCAACATCATCATTAATGAGGGGAAAGGTGGGGGAGGAAAAGAGAGGGAGATCTACTGATTACCAGTCCCAATGTTTGGATGTGTTCTCTTCTCCGAAAAAGAAGCAAACTGAACTCCTCGACCGTGAACCACACCGCGTATTCATTTTGTCAATTAAAGTAGGAAAGGAAAATAGTATAATGAGTTACAAGATTAAGTTTCAGTCCAGCAGATGCCTAAACATTCCTTGATCCTCCTCTCCCCACTATATTACTACTAACTACTATTACTACAGTAGCAAATACCTCCATTACAAGAATAATTGCTTCTCTTCGTATTGGATGAAATCCCTTCCAGTTCGTACTAATTAATTGTGAGAAAGTATAATGATGGGAAATGATATCAAGCACAATTGTTTTCCTTTTTTTTTGGACATCTCAGATGCACTTATTTATTTTTTTCATTTCATTATCTAGTATTGTTTTTTTTTTCACAACATAACATGTCAAAAGGTCTGTCACAAGTACGGTAGTGACCACGTTATTATAATAATGTCTTATAATAATAGTATGTACTAATAAATGTCCGTAACACATTCTGGAATAATAATCCCTTTTGTATAATAGCACATGAGAGTATTTCATCAAAAGTCATATAGAAAGAAGTAACCACCATTTCCCCCCACGAGAATGTATGAAAATAATATCCCAAACATTTTATTTATTTATTTTATACACAGTTTCTGTTCTCCATATTGGTTTCGTAACTCTTCCCATTTGTTGTGTTGTGATAGTGTGTCTTCACAACTGCATATGTAATATTATTTTGTACATCTTTTGCATGTAAACAACGACGTATAGTATAGAAGGGTTGAGATACTCCCCCGATTTTTACCGTTAGTTACACTCGCTCATTAAGTTCAATAATAAGTATAGTAAATGACAATGATCTCCATTACTACTAGGACACATCCTCTTCAATCTCGAGACAATAACAGTACTTTTGAAGGATGAAATTGGAGATACATGAGCTTTGAGATCCGTAGCGACTGATGCGACTGATGTCACCGGCTAATTGCCATTCATAATTATGGTTTTCCCCATAGCTAATAACACCGCTCACAGTCGCTTCGAAGATCCCATCTCCCGGTTGGGTAATGAATGTGACTTGGAGTTGAATCCGATTATTAGTAGTAGTACCATGATTATTAGTATGAATATTATTGTTTTTATTATTGCTACTACTACCACTACCACCAAGATTATTGCTCACAGGGTCACTATTATTACTACTATCGGTATAAATATTGGTGCCAACATTGCTTTGATATTTATTATTTTGGGGATTTTGTGAGTTCATTATGGCATTATTAGTACTACTGCTATGGCTACCACTAATAGATCCAGTCTTAAATTTCGTCCCATCGGCTTCCGTGGTAGGTGGTTCAAAGGTCGTGGGTGAGATGGAGACGGCCGAATTGTACTCGACCGTCCGAAAAGCTTCCGTGATTTTGGTCAACTCTAATTTGGCACAGTATTCATTTAAGGAATGGAGCATGTCATTAATTTGATCCACAATGTAGAGGGCTGCAGAGTGGACTAGGGCCGTATTTTTCGAGATGGAGACCATGGCATTGCACACACACCAATGATCCGAGATTTCCGCGTCGAAACAAGTCCGACGGGAGGGGATGGGTTGGAAGAGACTGAAACCTCGGGGTAAGATGGATGATGATGAAGTCGGTAGTCGTGTGGGTGATATGTTAATGTGATTACTACTATTAGTGACGATGGAGGAGGATGATGAGGAGGAGGAGGAGAGTGACGAAAAGGAAGGGGCATGATGAGACTTTCCCTGGGAAGGAGGCTCCCAAGTGGGAGGAGATCGTCTCCTGACATACAAAATATCTTTGAGCAATTCATGAACATCAAAGGGAGTGGTGAGTCTTTTGGAATTAAGCTTGAGATTCTTGATCAAATGAGGATATTTGCGATGGAACCAAGGGGGGAAGACAAAGTAGGCCAAAGGCATTCGTTCCTCAATTTTCCCTTGATAAGTACTCCGGATCCCACCCCACCTAATCCCATGATCACTTAGGAGGATGAAAACAGTTTGGTTTAAGTGATCATTCTGATGGAGGAGCTGGAGGGTGAGGAGAAGGAGGCGGTCTCCAAGTTTAGGATTATTTAAATAATCATGAAAGAGGGATGTGGCCCAAATGAACTGGAAATATCTCTTCCTTTGGCCAAAAGTGAAAGCCGTCTTGACGAGGTACTCCAGGAGAACCTCAAAGCCGAGTCGAGGCCCATAACATATATCCGAATTGCCCCACGTCTCATGCCCAATCTTCTTGGCCATGAGGTAGGTGAATGGATTTAGGTAATAATCCGTGGGTGGTCGGAGGAAGCCCGCTTTATTGTAGTTGAAAGTCCCCATCCAGACTGAATCCTCCCCGAATACGGTCCGATAGCCTTGGGCAGCAAACCTTTTCCAAATGAATGGACACTCATCAAAATGACTGTCTTTCTGAGTCCAACAAATACTTTGTAACTCCGCCACGTTCAAGCCCGTGAGGAGGGGCACGACATTTGGAAATGTATTATCCGAGACTTTGGTGTAGCCATGCATCCCAATGGCAGACAGATTATGCACCAGGTAGTCATAACTGAGTGGCATTTGACGAATCAAGTTCATGTGAGACTGTGCATCTAAACCAAGAATAACGACATTCAGTCGATCTTCTAGGAGCGGAGGTGAACGTGATTCCCTTGGCTTCATTTTTCCCCTCTTGTTTTTTTTCTTCTTCTTCATCATCTCCTCCTCATCCTCTTTCTTTTTCTCCTCCAACTTTCTAAAGTGAGTCTGGGATTCCTCCATGCTCGGGAGTCGTGATGAATCATTCAAAGATTGTATGGCTCCCTCCTCTCGTCTCCTTTCTTTTCCTTCTGCCTCCCAGTCTTCATCTTCTTCTTTTTCTCCATTCTCGAGGTAATACATGGCTACTCGTGCCTCAACTTGAGGTTTTACTGGGACGAATGCAAACATATCTTTGAAGATTATTGTCTCCTGCTTGGTGTGATTCGCCGAGTTCAGACTCAAGTTCTTACAGCGAATATAAATGAATTCATGCTCCGCTGGAATCTTCTCCTCTAAACTCTTGATGTGGAAACATTCCCTTGAAAATCTAATCACATCCACATTCAGAGAACATATCATTTGAGTGCATATCTTTCCCTTTCTCCTTTCACCCTCTTTTTCCCTTTTTTGCCTCCTCTCATATAATTTTGTGGAGGGAGACGCTTTCCCCCAATTTTTTTTCCTCTCTTAACATCCTACCACCCTTTCTTTTCTTTCTGATTCACACACTTCCTCTTCAGAAAAAAAAACCTTAAAACTTGCATAAAAAAATATCATTCATAATATTCTTTACTTCTACTACCTCCTTTTCTATACCATACCCTTCCCCTACACACACTTCCTCTCCATTTATTTGGGAGGGAAGGCCTGGAAAAGAAACTTAATACTCCTTTAAGTTTACACGGCGACAGCCACACATTTCTATTTCATAAAGTAGAAAGAAATCGTTTGTGAAAGAGCTTCTATAATATATTATGTACTTTTTCCTTTGCAAATAATTCACTTCAGTCAGACCATTCTTTAGCGTTCGGGGATATACCTCAGGCCTAAAAAAAAATAAAGGATGTGGGGGGCATGCACGGGATTTGATCTACACACTATGTCACGAGCTCTTTCAATCGAATCAAGGGTACGACAAAGGAATTCCTAATAGAAAGGGGAAACAGTCAAATATAATGGATTCCTTATTAAAAATGTAACTCGAGCAAAGAAAAAGGAGGAAATATTGAGAGAGAGAAAAAAGAGTGATGAGGACAAAGATCACTAATGGACTGACTTTCTCCAAGCAACTTTTCTTTATGCTTTTCCCTTACTGTGTATAAAGAAACATCATTATACACATGTTATATACATATGCCTGCCCCTGTCCACACGAAACTTCATAAAGTGACAAAGTCCTGGAAGAAGAATCATTTGGTTGGTAACTTTCTCTCCCGTTCCCCATCTTTTCCCTATACAAACGTCTTACTAAGCTTTACCGTCTATCCAAAAGGAAAAACAAAAGCAATTCCGTGAGTAAACATTTTGGAAGACATGATAATAATAAGAATAACAAAAGCTTTGAAGCTTTCTCAATGCTTCCTATCTATATCTATACAAGGGAATAAATGACAACATTCGTATACACAAGGCTATATATATGCTTTTCTGTCATAATATATAATATGCCTCTCTATTTTATTTACAATGATCCTGAAAAAAGATTGTGCGAAAGGAAATGAATGAACCCCATGTAACGATGTCTATAGACATAATGGAAAAAGACAACCTTACTTAATGTCTTTGTCGGATGAATTTCCTCTCTGCAAACTTTTGTAGCAACACTCGACGGGCTCTTGAAAGGCCGTGATTTGAATCAGGGTGGAATGGAAGTCCGTCCGAAACATGGAAGGGTGAGTCTCGTCAGTACACTGGATATCTGGCGGTGATTTAATAAAATCAATTATGCTTGAATCCATCGGATCAAGCTTAGGTAACTTGCAAGCCATTTGCTCAGAGTTTGCTTCCCCTACATTGTCTTCGATCTCAAGCAAAGCGTTGTTGGCTGGACAAAAGTTAAAAAAAAGTACACATGGAATTAGTTCACAGAGCCAATTTTTAGATTTTTTTACATTCTGTTTTTTCCTACTACATAATAAAGGATGTGCCTCCATTATAACTGAAATGTTTTTAAATGTGTCCACAAAACCATTAAAAACGTAGTTTGTAGGATAATTCGGTGATAAAATAACATGCGTTAACGACCAAAAACCCTTTCAGTATGCAGTCACTTATTATTGCTGAAGGAACTCGAGAGGATTTTCATAAAAAATGTAAAAGCTTAAAAAAAATCTGATGCCAGCATTCGGCTTGACCGGAAAGGGGATGGAATACAAAGTGGATGGCGAACCGAATGCATTAAAGATCAGAGGAGATGGGCTTATTCAATGGCTTAGAAAAGTATACTACTACTGCCAACATTGATACATTTCTCTAACAAGGACGACGGTCGGTCCATACAAAATCATCAAAATCTTTCGCCACTCCCTATCTTCAAACTTTGGCATTTTTTCAAACCAATTTCAGCTCATATCTCCCGGATCAAATGCCACGTTTTCCATTAACTTTCACTACATTTGGCACAGGATCCAGGTGTACATAGTGCATATTACGTAAGAGCAAACACAGGCCAGTAGCATCCGTTTAATTACAAAAAAAACGCGAAAGGCGACAGACTTGATTCATGTAAGCCCCAAAAGGATTCACCAGTTTTTTTTCCTGTCCTTCAGGATTTGAGAGAATGTTGGTGGAAGTCTAATAGTCAAGAAATCCAACCTTTTTTTGGTGTTGTTTTACTCTACGTAGCTTAATGAACTATGCGTGTAGACTTAATGGCACCCGATTGGGTGAGTCAACAGAAAGATCCATGTAATGGATCACGTGGATAAAATCCTGTAGGGGCTTTGGGATCATTTTTGGAGGGGGGTAAAACCATGGAAAGGGAATCTAATATATGTGTACAGTGTTTGTCTTTGAAATGAGTGTCTTTTGGAAAATTCAAAGTCAACACAACTTTTTTTCCCCCTATTTTATTTTTATTTTTTGTACAAAGTCTAACCATACTCACCATCCTCCACCAAAGTGCTGGAACTCTCTCCTCCCTTTGAAGTCCAAGTTGAGCTCTTGTTGTTTTTGTTTCCATTTATATCCAGAAATCCCTTGATCATTACATGACGGTTGGTCTTATTACTTCCACTGTTGGTAGTATTACTGCTGTTACTACCACGGGAACTACTACTACTAGCCTGAGGTGTGAGTCCAAACCAATGGCCCGCTTTCCAACTGACAGACATCACTTGGAAATACGTGGCATAGTACAGCCCCCCACCCACAATACTCATGCTGAGAAGAAGTAGAAGGGGAAAGCGCTTTCTCCTCTTGCAGTAGCAGTGAATCCCACTTCCGCCCGTTGAAATTGAAGTGGTTGTAGAAGAGCAGAGGACAAAGAAGAGGAGTTTCGAAAGTAAATTACAGGCTACGTTATTATTACCCGTACTTTCTCCTGGTCTGCTCCTGAAGTTGCTGACATCACCACTGTTGAAGCCCTTAATTCGTTTTCCCATACTATGTCGTCAACAACAGTTCCCCCAATCCCCACGAAAAAAAAAAACACAACCAACAAAAAAAAATATTAAAAAAAATTGAATTACTACACAAAAGGCACTTTTGTCCTTTTGGAAGTATACATGTATGTACACTTGTGTATAATACATACATAGGTATATACATGTGTAGATATATAACTCGGGAAATGAATCAATATACCATTATCAATCAACATTATACATACTTTGGCAAGCACATTCAAGAATCATGCTTTCTCCTCACTTTCTCCCCACTTTCACCCTTGTACTTTTGTATTTACCACACCCGGAATGAAAGACCACTTCCGTTGACAGACATTCTTGTTTATTGCACTCTATTTGTACATCCCCTCCCTGTCTCCCTCAAATTTCCTCTCTATCTTTCATACTCTTCAACTATCTCTGTTCTGTTACAGCCGGCTCTTTTATCGTCATCCGGTGTAAAAAAAAAAGTCTTTGGAAATTGGCAGTCAATCAACACCACTTGAGAGGTACGGGGCTATACTTTGCATGTGTAGGCATACGAGACCAAGGGGCTTGTCAGGGTTACTTTACTATAGCTACTGTTCAAAGGAATCTCATGGTACATTTCCACACAATTCTAACAAAAACATTCGATGTTGAGCCACCCTGCC
This sequence comes from Disparrhopalites patrizii, assembly GCA_034698585.1. NCBI lineage: Eukaryota > Metazoa > Arthropoda > Collembola > Symphypleona > Sminthuridae > Disparrhopalites > Disparrhopalites patrizii. The sequence goes on along the minus strand of JAQGBT010000690.1, from coordinate 12,819 downwards.
ACTCATTCTCCACAATATGTACATAATATAGGGATATGTAGGAAGAAGAAAAAAAGAATTTTCCCTTCTTTCATATGGATTTTCTTTTCCACGCTCTTACTCTAACGAGAGGGGAAAGGGTTGGGATGATGGACTCAAATGGAAGTCATATGTATAGAGGGATATAATAAAAAAGGAGAAAAATAAAGAAAGCGTCTACCAGAGTCTAATCAACCCGCATCCGGGGCCAAAGAATGCTGTCGATGTATGCAGTCCAGGAGGCTTTTCACTAGTTTTCTCACGCAATTCCAGCCACCTGACACGTCACTCCATAACTTTGTGTGTATAGTTATACTTATGCTTGTAATAGTTATACTTGTAATAGGAGTCATAACAATAACAAAACAAAAAGTACTCTGGAAGGCTTCTTTTCCCTTCTATTCTTTTGGAAAATGTCAAAAGTCGTTTAGCTTGCCATTGTGTGGGGTATGATCTGTAGTTGCTCCGCCTTTTCATCTACTAGCCCAAGACAATAATAGTAAACACATGACTAGGTTAGAAACCCCGAAAGGTGATCTTTAACTTTCTGTATAACATTCCCCCATAAAGCTTCCAATGCTATATTGTATCATATTCTCACTCAATACTTTCATTTAGAAGGAAATAAGAGCAGCCGTTGCCTCATATTACAGACTCTATCACTGGCCCACAAATGATTCCCTAGACACCTCTTTTGGCAGATTGGAACATTTGTTTTTATATTTTTGTCAGTTGCCAAGAGAAATTAGGGTGAGCTTTGGAGAGGGTATATTATGTATACAATGCAAGGATCAATGTCACCCCCTAAGGCAATTTATCCCTGTAGTATACAAAGAGAAAGCTGAAAAGACTGGAGAGTATAATAGTGTGTTGATGTAGTAAACAAGTTGTTCCAACATGCTTTTGGAGGCAGGGGAGTGTACCCCCCGAAAAAAAAAAACGAGTAAGCAAGAACTACTTGAAATAAGTTGATTTATTTCCCTACCCCGGGTTACACGAGCTCAGAGGTTAAAGGGACGAAATCAATATTCGTTTGCGTCTTCATTTCACCCGGAAGAAAATTGTTACTGGTGGAAAATCCTCTCTTTTTTTAATCTTTCCCCGAGCTAAAAAAAAAGACAGTATGGGAAAAATAATCTCATCCCCGGTAATAAAATTTCATCAGGGGAGCCACGTATCATCTCGAACATTTCCACTACGTTTGAGCTTTCAACCTTCGGGAGTAAATCAAGCTGGGAAAGCGTGTTTTCTCCGCTTCCATGTACTCCGTATGGGGAGAATGTAGTCATTTCATGGGCTTTTTATATGTAGTATTCATTGCATTAAAAATATCTACTGGCGGGACAACAAATGTTTTATGCTATAGTATTTTGTCCTGAAAGTCTAGGCTGTTTCCTCTCCCTGTCCAGCTTTGAATGCTGGCATTAAAAATTCGCTATGTCTTATAACCCCTTTTAATTCCACCATGCCCCCAAGGGATTCGGACTTTGAGCAGGAAGAGTTTCAGGATATATTCGGAGCATATGACGCGTAAAACATGAAGGCGTTAATTGCCCATTATGCTAGATGTGCTTCCAGGCAAAGCGTTTTACCGTGTTTAAAAACATGCATACCTACATTTATACACATATGTATGTGTATATACCTATTCCATGTAAAAACGTACGTGGACAGGCATAGATACGAATATATAGATATATGAATATAGATGTTGGTTCCCACACAATTTTATAACAATAGTCCCCTCCATCCCAAGATACCCCTTGGAATTTCGTTCCCAGCATCCAGTTCCAACCACTAAAAAAAATTGCTCTTGCCTTTGCTACACTCCAACATATGTATAGTATATAGATACATATAGATACATGGCTTTTACTATGAATTCTTTATTTATGGTTCTCCGGTCTTTGCACACATATTGCTCAACCCGCTCCTTTTTTTCTCCCAACAATTCCTGTGGAGTACCTTCTACATATGACTCCATTTTTCTTCTATACTCCCATGTATTTCATTCGCCTCTCCGACAATTTCATCATGAGTGTCTTACCATGCAAAGAAACGTGACTTTCCCCTAATTAGTAATGAATTGAACCAACGGCTTGTTTTTAATCAGTCCGGGCTTTACATGGTAGCAGGGAAGTGAGAGCACAGTAGCGAGTATTTCATATAGGCACATACACAATGTAATATACGTATACATATATCATATTGGAACGGAGCCATTCGTGAGATGGTTGCAAAATTTTAATACAATATAGCATTCTCCTTTTCTAAGTGCCAATTAGTACTCACGTACAAAATTTCGGAACCAGAGAACAAAGGTTTCTTTGTTATTCCAAAAGCCAAAGGAATTCGGGCATACCAAAGATAATAGCACGGAGTCAACGAGGTGTCAACGCAATTGAAAGGAGGGCAAGTTTTTGTTAACTAAAAACTAATTTTCTGGGACCTTTCTCAAAGTTTTCGTTCCTTTACCGAGTGCATAAGTACTTGCTATATGGCACCTTTGTCCCTTTATGTACGTGGATTAATGGAGGGAAATATGTGGAACTGTTGTGTGGATGAAATGCTATTAGTTTTATTACTAGCCGATTTTCCAGGGAAGATGTGGATTGGATTGATTTTGAGATGGTTGGAAATTCATGGTTAAATTTTTGGTAAAAGGAAATAACGGAAACTATAAGTTGCATAGGGGAAATATCACAAAAAAATGTATGTGGAAAATGCTTGCATTGTAATAAAATGTCTGCGTATGCCCACCCACACCAAAAAAATAGGCCGACAAACATTTTCTTTTATTGACTGCAGTGCGTGCGTGATTTGTGGGAGGAAGTGGGTAGTAAGATTTTATGGTGAACGGACAAATCATTATGTAATACTGGAAAATCAGAAATCCCTGTAGGAAACGCAGGGAACCGATTACTATAAGTTTCCCCTGACTTTCTCTCTAAATTCTAACGATGTAAACAATTTAAAATAAATTGTACTTGCAATGCCTGTTATCACAAAAATACGCTCAAAGTGGGTGAAGATTATAATAATAAGAGGAGAAAGATTCATTCACCAAATTCTTATGAAAATCCAATTTTACACAACATTCTAGCCATATCCAAATGAATATCCCCATGACTCACCAAAATTTCAGACATTGATATTCATTGGAAACAGGGGGAAAGGTGATAAAAGGTGGAATGTGGAATGAAAAAAAATAAATCCTCGTACATACTTTGCTGATGGAATATTCCTTCGTTGTTGCTACGTAAATATTAAAGATATCCAATGGTGATGCGGAGGAAAATACAGGGAAAAGTACCACCGGCACTTTTCCAACTCACACTTGAGCCATTTTGTGAGTATGTATTCGGATTTTAGATAACGCACGAGAATGACGTCCTCCTTCCTCTCTTCTCCAATCTTACCGGCGGATGCTCCATGTTGCCCTCCTCCAGGTAAATCAAGGTTGTTCTAGGAATTCTGCACACACATACAAAACAAGGAAAACAAAATTATGTCGAAACCGTCAATGTATGCATATGTATATAGATGAAGCAAGAATATATGTGTGGGATGCAAGCAAACCCGAAAAAAAAAGTATTGTCCCTGTCACATGAATAACCTATTTTCAGGTTCTGCACATGTATCTGTAATATAGCAATATTGAGCCTTTTGTCAAAAAAAAAAGGGTGACTTGGACAAGATGCGCATCACAAAAGAAAGTTTTGGAGAAAAAAGACGTCATGGGGTAAGTGTTATATGACTCCTCAAAATCTACTTTAAAAGACATGACATATAGTAGTCAAAGATTTAAAACTTTTTCCCCGTCATTCAATATTTAAAGAGGTAAAAGAGTAGCAACAGCTGGGACTACAGGAGAATTGAGAGAACTTTCACCATCTCACATTTTTCTTCTCCCCCCACCGTCAACGTTTCCTCTTACATGCCAAAACATATTTCAAATCCTTCCATAGGAAGTTATTGCATATGAAGGAACCGGAGAGAGACAGAGGAAGAAGAAGAAAAAGAACAAAAAGGGTCTCATAAAAAAAACCATGACGGCTGCAATGTTTGGATTTCGCAGAAGTAACCCTATACATATCATTCTGATGGTATATAGTATAACAATAATAACAAGGACAAAAATCTACAGCCCACAGCAATATCCTTTCTCTTGCTTAAACAACAAAGTTTATATACACATGTCTTTCTCGTTCAATTCGAAAAAAAATAGAAGAATTTTGACGGCATACACGTGTTTGATTCTTAACGCTTGTCTGAGCAAATAGAGACTTGAGTTTGCATCCACATGCCTTATTAAACCTTATATACTCCCACAATACATTACTATGCCGCTACGTCAGTGTAAACAAGACTATTAGCGCCTGAAAAAAATATCGCAGCCTATTACGTATGCACATGTGATACATTCAACCCTTCCCTCACCAGAAAATGCAAAAAGGTTCGTAGCACCCTCAATTCATTTCAGCTTGTGCCTATACATATACATACATATATGTATATGCAACCCTTCCTACTTTATGCTCTATTACAAGGATGACGGCCCAGTCGTGTAATTTTCATAAAAATGTATCTAATATAAGGACGGTGGAAACAAGAGAGAATGGAAAAAAGTTATAAGTCCGGGAAAGTCTTGTGGGGCAAGTTTTGCGCGCATGCAAAGCTGTTTTTAACTTTGTTACTACTACAAGGACCAAGATTTCTTGGGTTTGTCGTCCTCATATTAGGAAATGTACGGGAGAGTCACATGAATTTCCGTCAAGAGAGATTTCTTCCTCTTCTCCTTCCTCTTCCTTTCTTTGGCTTCCTTTTCCCCCCTTTTACCATGTCATGCCGTAAAGGGGGAAAAAGAATCAACAGATTCTCTCTATTCCGTCCACACAACTTTCCCTATGTAATACGTGAAGGGAAAGGAGAGATTCCGTACATGTGCGCCTTCATTCTCTCAATGGGACCTATAGCATTATGAGGTGTAGCATTACCTCCTTAAAGATTATGTGGGCATCTGTGACGCCAGAACAATTAAGATGAGAGAGTTTCAAATTATTACGGAAACAAAATTATCGTTATTCTCACTATATGTATACATATATATCCGCTTTTAAAAGTGTTCCGGCCACAAAAAAAAAGAGAAGAAATCTCCCTCCAATCTAATCTAATACGCTCTGTGCAGTACTCACTGCAGTGAAAGTGTAATGAACCTCGCGTTATTTTTTCTCCTTCTTTCATTTCCCTTTCTTTTGCATGATTAAACCCCGTAAATAAAGGAATTCACACAATGCTGCAATAATTGTAAGCACCAATTTGTGTAATAATTCTTACTTGTCACCATCACAATGCCGTCACTCACACTTATACTTTTTTCTTAATAAACTTTCCCCCCGAGTTTATAATGTAATAAATGGTGAATTTCCCCACACCGCTGACACCAGTACATACTTTCACCATGCAAAAAAGCAAGTAGCATCCGTCCTTTTCCCACGGTGTCGAGTGACAAGATACAATTTAAATGCTAAATTTAACTAAATACAAGACAACACAATGGTTCATGCATGAATAGAAGCAAGACAAACGGCTTTTGAACCAAGAAAGAACAAGAAAGGAAGAGCAAGTAAACATTACCGTGTGCGTGTGTGTGTACTAGGAACTTTCCCGGAGATAGAATCTCTCATCGGAGTACAAGAAAAAATAAAAACAAGGAAGGAACGAGTATAAAATACGGATTTTGACTGTGTAGCAGTGCAGGCGGCAGAAAACAGTGCGGTGAGCTTATGGATAGAGCGATACAGAGAAAGACAGAGTGAGATGGTGAGAAAGAAAAGAACAGACAGAGAGAGAGAGAGAGAGTCGGGAGCTCCAATAACTCTTTGACAGTGCTTGGGGTGAAGCAGCTGGAAACTGAGAGTATGGACAGTGGGGGAAGCCCAGTAAATAGGATGGAAGAGATGGGTGGTTGTGTGAGGTAATAACAGAGACATGGGGAAGAGAGTGAGAGTCGCCAGAAGAGTAGAGAAAGAAAAGGAAGTTGGGGAGGCAGAAAATAAAAGCGTATATATCCTTTCGTAGGAGGAAGAGAAAGAGAGAGAGAGAGAGAGCGAGAGAGGGACAGAGTGAAAGGCATAAGGATTCCGCATTTACCTCGTGAGAAAGAGAGGGTGAAAGAGAAGGCAGCGGAGGCTGAACGACACATAAGCTTACTTCAGAGAAGAGTCTTAAGTCTCTCACAGAGAGAGACAGAGAAAGAGAGAGAGAAAGTGAGAGAAAGAGAGAGAATGAGAGAGAAAGTGAGAAAAAGAGGGAGAATGAGAGAGAGAAAGAGGGAAAGTGATAGAGAAAGAGAGAGAAAGAGGGAGAATGAGAGAGAAAGAGGGAGAATGAGAGAGAAAAAGAGGGAAAGTGAGAGAGAAAGAGGGAAAGTGAGAGAGAAAGAGAGAGAAAGAGAGAGAGAATGAGAGAGAAAGAGGGAAAGTGAGAGAGAAAGAGAGAGAGAATGAGAGAGAAAGAGGGAAAGTGAGAGAGAAAGAGAGAGAGAGAATGAGAGAGAAGGAGGGAGAATGAGAGAGAGAAAGAGAGAGAATGAGAGAGATATATATGTGGTAAAGAACAGAGAGCCGAGGCGTTTCCATAGTTCCCGTATTGAACTGATCCTTGGTTTAGGTGTTGGTACGAGCAATGCTGGTAGTGCGTATAGTTATAGTAGTAGTACAGAGAATAGTAGTAGAAAGTATAAAGTGACTGTGTGGGAGTGGAAGGAAGCGTTGCTTGATCATAGTTATTATGTATCTCCCCATCTGTGACACTATTCAAGCGTAAATAAAAGTATCAGTGGAGCCTTCATGAGCAAAATATCACTCTATTCTCCTATTCAACCCCTCCCCCCTCACAACGACGAAAAAGGCGGTAGGAGAGGATCTTGTGGGCTTGGGATATTCTAGTATTCCCTCTCTCTCCCTCCTGCCAGTTATTCACATACCCGTGTACGAAGAAGAATGTGTTAGAATGGGCGTTAGATTCATAAGAAAGTTAAAAAAAAAAGAGGAAAGAGTCTCCTTACAAATGTGATAAGACCTATTCTCTTTATCTTCTCTCCTTTTCTCCATAATTTTCTCTCTTTTCTCCCCAAAAATGCCCTCATCTCTCTTTCTTTGTTTCCTTTACATATATAAAAAAGGCCCTCGTCTCTCTCTCTCTCTCTTTGTCTTAATTTTTCATTTGGCGTCTTTTTTTTTGCGGTTGAACACATCCAGTCCAATTTTCTTAGATTGTACATTACATTCTCTCCTTTTCCCGACTCTTGAAGGAGGAAGAGGCTCCCAATGGGACGGCGGGTGCTGCATCTGTACGAGATGGTAGCGCAATACTCATTAGTAATTAATGATCTCCCTCCCCCTTCCTTCCCTACATTTACATTTGGAGGTCTTCTTCACATAACCACTGGGATGGCCGACGCTTTTGAGGGGAGTAGGAATTTAAACAAATTGGCATTAAAAAATTAACATGTATTAAACATTAACTGCGATAACGAGGTTGCCGCCTTCAGAAAAGGGACTTACGAAGTAACTTTTTTTTTTGCACACAGAGATAGATAAAAATGTTCAGAATTATTTCCTTTCAGCTGAAACTGGGAGCATACTTAAGAAGAAGACTGGAGAAAGGAAGGGATTCATTACCTTGTAGTAACTTGCTCCTTTTGTTGATAGAATTTCTTTTGGGGAAGGTAGAGACTAGAGACTGGAGAAAAGTATGGCGTCACAACCGACTGTGGTGAAAGTAACCTTTATAAAAAAAGGCTGTACCTCAGAGCCAAAGAATTATGATTGCTTCCCACTTTTTCCCTAGTTGACTCGCGTGAATAAAATGTAGTCTCAGCACCTTTTCTTCGCCCCAGAGCTTTTCTTCGAAGTGGTATATTATATATAGTTTCATCATAACAAAAGGTGAAGGCCAGAGGATAGTAAGGGGAAGAGTTATGTACATACATGGAATGAGAAGAATGGAGGAAATTATTCCCAGCGTAGCTAATCCTTCATAATTCTTCCCTTTTTTGGTAACACAGACCAAATGATGTGACGTCTGACACATTAATACACGCCCATGCATAAAATAGGAGTGTGTGGATTTGGAGGATTCCCTCTTCCAGTTAATATGGCATTCACGGGCCTCGGGGAACAATTAGAAAGGGCATATCCTTAGAATGGCAAAGGTGGATGAAAGTAGGACTTTTCCTTAATAAAGGAAAATATTGCCCGTATGCATTATTATGTAGTATGGTACATTAAGGACACAATATAAAAATATGTGAATATTCCAAGACTTTATAAAAAATTTAATTTGCTGTAAATTACATGTCCGAATAATCTACTAGTAAATAAAAATATATACTTAAATTAAAAACAACTACCAGTATCTATAAAGTCATGTTTCTCAAGAAAACATAGCATTATTTTATGTCTGTACATTGCAGGATTCTTCTCCCCCCAGAAGGCTCTCCTCCACCCAGGTATCTTGAAACTGTATAGTATACTTGCATATACACCTTAACTCTATTATTTCTTCGTAGAAAGAAAAAGTAGAGACTTTGAAGATTTTCTTTTTGTTTTTTTCTTTTCAGTCTTTGAAAATATACACCCATCCACATCCTGGCACCTTTCTGATACGGAGAAAAAGAACTTCTTTGGAAATCTCCGGAACACCCAAGGGAAGTCAAAGGTGGATGTAAGCATGTGCGTGGTGTATTTTTCGGGGGAAGAAGTTGGAGAAAAAGTGTGAATCTATTGCTTTTGACACAAATCAAATTACAGCCAATCTCCTTGGTCTTTAGGACGAATTTTTCTTCCTTTCCTCACTTCTACTTTCTTTTTTTTCTCCACCTTCGTGTACGTCGTGTCCGCATTCCTGGCTCGTAGCACTGCATCACAACAAATATTACGTGGGTATATGTATTACATAGTCAAAAGTGCATCCCAAAAATGATTGGAAATTGCTGGAAGCACCAAGCTTGTATAACCCCTTGAGAGGGTTATATAAAAGCTTAAAAAAATAAACTTTTCGAAAAGCTTTGTACGAACTATTACTCTATCAAATTATTATTTTTTGACGAAGACAAGTACATGTGTGTACGTACTTGCACGCTCCTCACAAGTAAGGATGGCATCAAAGATTTCCGTCTTCCCAAAGATCTTTTCGTCCGTATCCCCATAGGATGTGAGACTGATGGATCCATCAGTATGAAGATTTCTAATGATGCTCCGCTCTTGATCGTACCAAAGACTTTCTCCAGTCACATTCAGTCCCTGATTTTTCTTTTCTTGCTGAGATCTAATATACACTTCAATGTCTGGGTCCAAGTCCGAGTCTGTTTCATGACCTTTGTGAGGATGACGATGATGATGGTAGTGATGATGATGTTGATGAGGACGCCCACCACCCGAAATGTTGGCACCATCCCCCCGAGCCCAGTACAGGGTTGCCTCGCCCTCAATTGGCTCCTTGAACCTGGGGTTTTCTGAGCGGAAGAATGCATCCAAAGTAATGGGGATAGAAATTGGGGCGGGCTTTTCGGGTTCCATCAAAAATTGGGGATCATAGGCTGCAATGAGATCTTCACTGGACTCAGTAGCCAATTCTTGGGCTATGCTAATGGTCTTGATATTTTTCTTTGAATTCCTTTCCCTCACCGATTTCCGCTTTGTTTTCCTATGGTGTAAGCTGTTATCACTGCTCGTCATGTTACTACCACCAAAATATTCAAGGGGACAAATGGTTTCGAAGACTTCGAAACTCCCCACGGCTTCATACTCTACCGTAATTTTCTGCTTGGAGCGTCGTAAATCTGGAGCGGATAGGTCAGAGTCGGAAGAACTTTGATGACCTTCTCTCCCCACGCTGGTCTTCACTTCGACAATTGGGATGTCCTCCGCATCTTCCATCCCTCCCAATGCCCTTAGAATCCCCAAAAGTAAAAAAAAATGAGGGTTCACAAGGGTAATTTGAGATTTATGGATGCCTAAACGTGGGGTTATACTGATGTAGTGCTGTTTTTGATTTACTCCAGTAAAATTTGAACAAGTAATTGCTTCAGGTTGTACAAAATTATTGGTTTTAATGAATGTAATAAACTACGGCAAAATAAATGTAATAAAAACTCGATATCGGAGGTTAATAAATATTCAGGATTAGCAAAAGCAGGTAATTGGTAAATGGGTACATTAATGGAAAAACGAATCTGCTTAAGTAATTGTAAAGAGCTTGAGCATTAAAAACTGTGTAACAAAAACATTACAATAATTGTACGAAATAAAAGCCAAAGAACGAAGGGTATTTTATTGCCGTTGTCCTTGTGCCTAACTGCCTAGTGTCTGCCTTTTTTATTGGGTGCGGAAAATGTGGAATTTCGAGTGAAGTGAACTAATGCTACAAGTAACTAACAAACTAATAATAGACCGATAAGCGATACCGATACCGATAGGTACTTGATTATTTTTGTATTTTCTCGGAGTTAGTATCTGCATCTGTTTAACATGACTGACCCATTTTATTCTCTATACTGACCGATTTTATGCATGTGTATACATAATATATATGTACAAGAGCTATGGGGTATGCAATACGCGCGTTGCGAGGTAGCGATTTTTCCGAAGTCGAATTTGTTATTTCAATGATTTAATGATAATGATTTGTTTGACAAAAATATTTTTCTGTTAATCAGAATGTCAGAATAATTATAAAGAAAAATATTAAGAAGTGTTTTAGTGTTTTAAAGGTTTGTTTGCACGATCCGGTAGGGCCGGTGCCCGAAGGAACGAGCAACAGTCTACCAGCAACGGCAGTGGACATCGAATCGGGATCGGACATGATCTGGGACAATAAATTTTTTTTATCCCAAGAGCCTTTCAACTGGCAGTAACCTTCGGCAGGAATGTACCCTGGGCACATTCCTGCCGAAGGTGACTGCCAGTTGAAAGGCTCAATAGTGGTAGTGGACCCACTAAGTATTAATTAGGTACTATCACTATTGATCACTGCATAAAATTTTCAACCGAACCCAGTACCACACATTCAAACACAGCGATGAAAATTTTCATTCAAAATTTTAGTATGTAACTTATCGCATATCGTTATATTCATGGTCTTCACGGCTAAAATTACAGAATCATCTGGTTATCACTCTACTTCGGGTTAAGCTGCATTCGAAACATAGGTGACTGGGTGAATAAGAGTAACACAATGACTGTAACTGGCTGTTTTTTAATTCGCTGTAGGCAAGACAAGTTAACACGGTTTGCAGCACAAGTCGTTATAAATTTATTTAGATTTGTAAGCTTAATCGTTCGTTTACATCCTTCTCATCCACGGGCATTGTTTTTCGAACACAATAAAGGAGTTTGAAATCCAAAAAACAAGAAGAAACAGTTATCGCTACTCATAGGACAATGACACACATACACATACATTGGACAACAAAAATTTCAAGTTTTAATCAACGAGAAGTAGCACTAGGTATGGACCAGCGCTTCTCGAGAAGTAATCACGAGATATCACTACAACTACATACTTACGTACGTCAGACAGTACAAACTCTTGGCTAATTTATATAATGTGATGTTTTTCCTGCCATTTTATGTATTCGTGAACTTATGATTTTAATATCTTGACTCAAGAATTAAAATTAATCGCATTTTTAAAAACTTAAAATATTATTTCCGGGACTATTAATGTCTCAATTATACGTCCACTTCCTTTTTATCACAAAACGAATTAGCGACAAACAAATAAATAACGGGACAGAGGATATAATGTATAAATGAAATATTGTACACAATTTAAATTTGATCTGAAGCCTAGGTTGTTGCTCGTAAACCGTTGTATACCTTGTTAACCGAACTTTGTTGCAATATTTTCTTTAGTCCTGCAAAAGTCAAAACAATTGTTACATTAAATGAATACACTTAAATCATCATCATAAGCAGACAATGAATTTTCGCGTACCTTCTTTGTCTTCATCCGAAAGGTCATTCTTGGGAAATTCTACATCAAAAGTTATGTAGAGAATGCCATAGAGATTGTTATTATCGTAGTTGGGCATTCCTTCTCCCTTCTTACGAATACGAGCACCTGGCCAAGTAACTTTTTCCCGATTAACTGTAACTTTGTGCCCGTCTAAATGTTCGATGCTCATCTCAAACCCTGCCAAAGCATCCTGAAGTGATATCGTGATATTTGTATACAAGTCATCTCCTCGACGTTCGAAGTGTGAATGAGGCATTGTTTTTATTCGCAATCTCAAGTTTCCTGGCTCGCCATCAAGATGTGGTTCACCTTCAGCCACAAATCTGTGCTCCTGACCGTCCACCATACCTGGCTCAACTTCGAATTCCAAAGTTCTTTCTTCGTTAACATATCTGTCCGTGAAAACAAATTAATTTAATTACGAATGTTATGGTAATGATAATTGGGTAATAAGTGAAAACGATACAGGAGTTTGAAGGCTGAACTTACTTAACATTGGGACACTCATCGCACACGTTTTGTTGAGTCATTTGAAACCGGCCTGGTCCGAGCTGCCGTGTAACCATTTCTTGTCTACAGTTACACTTACGAGTTCCGGAGGCAGGTTTTGCAACAGGCTTATTCCGGGTGATCTAGGATATGAAAATGCTCATAAAAACACCAAAAAAATCTACAGCGCAAACCTTTTGCAACTTTACTAACAAGTAAGGTACGCCACATGTAAAACGCGTTTGGAGCTGATATTTTTTTCACAGATGCACCACCTTGGGTAATCAC
>JAQGBT010000689.1:0-44538 GCA_034698585.1 Disparrhopalites patrizii | reverse complement strand
TGTCTTTGTCTTTATCTCTCTCTTTTAATTATTATCTGTCTTTGTCTTTATCTCTCTCTTTTAATTATTATCTGTCTGTCTCTCTCGTTTAATTATTATCTGTCTTTGCCTGTCTCGTTCATTCTCTTACTCTGTTTTTCTCGATTGTCTCCCTGTCGTTCTCTCTTCATATATTTTTCTCCGTCGTTTTCTCTCTCCCACCGTTTCTATCGTTCTGTCTCGTTCTACATCCCGGTCGTTCTCTCTTTCTTTGTCTCTCTATCGTTCTCTCACGCATTCTATTTTCTCTCTTTGTATCCGTCTGCCGTTCTCTTTTTTCTGTTTCTCAGTCGTTCTCGCACTCACTCTTCGGTTCACTGTCGTTCTCTCTTTTTCTCTCTCTCTATCGCTCTTTCTCTCTGTAGCTTTCTCCCTTTCACTCTGCGATCTCTCTCTTCGTTTCTTCCTGTCTCTCTCTCTCTCTCTCTCTCTCTCTCTCTTGTACGTTCGTTTTTTCTCGTTATTCTTCCCTCACTTTCTGCACCTGGTTCCTTGTTTGTCAGCATATCCCTTTTACTCTCACCTCGTTTCCACCTCTCACTTTCTCCGCACTTTTTTCTCATCATGCTCTGGACGAGCTCAGAGTGGAGAGAATGCGGAAGTAATAATTTTGTTATCCATTTATTCATACCCCTCTTCCAAAGTAATCAAGGTAGGGCTAGGCTGAATCCCGGAGGTGTTAGCACAATCTCCCGAAGAAATCCATCACAAAAAATGCCTGTGTGGGTTTATTCTCTTTCATTTTCATTTCCCTTTCCTCTCTTCCTCTTTTACCTAGTTTGGGTCCTGTCCTCCTGCCACATTTTTTGGAAAAAAAATAGAATCATATATTAAGTTAGTAAAATTATTTTTTCCTGCTCTTCCTTCATCTACATAAATAATAATTGACCCAGCTGACCTCATTTCGGATGCCATTGATCCCTGGTACATTTCCCGCTCAATCTTCTTCCTTTTTGTATAGGTAAGTATACATACCACCGTGTATTATTTATGGTCCATTTTCCATTTGATTTCCTCTTCCTTGCTTTCCTCTTATTCCCCTGCCTGGTGGAATGTCGGGAGATGAGTCTTTGCTATGCATTGAGTAGAGTGTGAAAGTAAGTGATAAGTGCCTCCCACACAATGGTTTTCCCTCCATTTGTGTGTCACAAGTAGGTTAATGCTATTAGCTTCTAAAGAACATCTGGCCCAAGAATCAAATTGGCTGTAAAAGCCTATGTATGTGACTGGGTGAAGAAGATTGTGTGGCTTTTTTCTCCGCTGTACTTTCTCTCTCTCTCTCTCTCTCTCTCTCTCTCTCTTTCTCTCTCTCTCTCTCTTCAGTCCATCCATCAAAGGTATTATCATTGGCGATGACAGTCAGCCTTTGGAAAGATGAGTGCTGTGTGTGAGGGAAATGTAAGGAGAGGGAAAGCTGCATTTCCAAGAACATCTGATAATACCCCGGAAAGAAATTGTTGGGGGAAGGCAATGCCCTGCATGGGCATTATGACACTTTGAATATTTTGATGCTTTTTTCATTCTTCGGATACTTTCTCCGCGCATTTTCCTTGATTTTGCATCTAATTTAAATTCACATTCGAATTTTCAGACATCCTTGTAGTCACTTTATTCTTGGATTTTTTCATTATTCAAGTTTCTTCCGGTTTTATTGCTTATCCTGTACTGATTTTCTTCTTTCTATTTCTCTTCCTGCTATAGCTCTGTACACGCTTTTCTTCTTCCTGTACTTTTTTATTCTATTTCATGCTGGCCACTTTTCTCGCTTTCTCATACATACCTATGTTTCTTCTTTACCTTTCTGCTACTCTGTTTCCCGACTTTTTCTGTACCCTTGTTTCTGTTTTTATATTTGCATTTCTTCTCATTATTGTCGTTTCACTCCGTGACCGCCACTAGAGACGTTTCGTTTGTAGAGGCTGAATTCTCAGTTTTCACTTATGCTCATAATCTCAACTTTCTTTTGTCTGCTCTTTCTCTCTATTTTGTTTGTCTCTTTCTCTTTATCTTTTCCTCTTCTCTTTCTCTTTTTCTCTCTGTTGTTCTTCTCCTTTTCTCTCTTTTGATCGCCTCTTTCTCTTTTTCTCTCTGTTGTTCTTCTCCTTTTCTCTCTTTTGATCGCCTCTTTCTCTTTTTCTCTCTGTTGTTCTTCTCCTTTTCTCTCTTTTGATCGCCTCTTTCTCTTATCCTTTTCTCTTTTTCTCTCTTTTGTTCGCGTCTTTCCCTTTTCCTCTTCTCTTTTTCTCTCTTTTGTTCGCCTATTCTCTTTTCCTCTTCTCTTTTTCTCTCTTTTGTTCGCCTATTCTCTTTTCCTCTTCTCTTTTTCTCTCTTTTGCTCGTCTCTTTCTCTCTGTTTTGCTCTTCCATTTCTTCTTTTTTGGATCTTTCTCCCTCTTTCCTTTTCTTTCTTTTGCTCTTTCTCTTTTTTCGTTTCTTTCGCTCTTTCTCTTTTTTCGTTTCTTTCTCACTTTTTCTTTTTCTTTCTCTCCCTCTTTGGTTTTCTACCTCTCTCTCTCTCTCTTTGTTTTTTTCTTTTTCTTTCTCTCCCTCTTTGTTTTTTTTTCTTTTTCTTTCTCTCCCTCTTTGGTTTTCTTCCTCTCTCTCTCTCTCTTTATTTTTTTCTTTTTCTTTCTCTCCCTCTTTGGTTTTCTTCCTCTCTCTCTTTGTTTTTTTTCTTTTTCTTTCTCTCTCTCTTTGGTTTTCTCCCTCTCTCTCTCTCTTTGTTTTTTTTCTGTTTCTTTCTCTCCCTCTTTGGTTTTCTTCCTCTCTGTTTCTTCTTCTCTCCCTTTCTTTCTCTCTTCTTTTTAATTCTCTCTCTTTTGTCCGTTGATCTTTCCCTCTTTTATTCTCTCTCTCTCTCTCCCTCTCTCTCCCCCTCTGGTAATTGTTTTTGACACATTTGCCCGTTCTTTCTCTGATAACTTTCATCTCATTCAGTCTTTATTATTTCACTCATTTTACACGTATTTCTTCCTCCCGTTGTATCTGTGGTCTACTGCCTTCCGCGTTCCCTCCGTTTTGCCCTCAGGTCCCTCCGTCCCTGACAAGTTCTTTGTGAGTGAGCGGAAATGATACTCTCCTTTCTGAGAAGCTACAGGGTTCATGGTAAATTGCGTGCAGACAAATAAACGTCGGAAGAACAAAGAGTGTAAGAAAAAGCCATACATCAAAAGAGCATTGCCAAATTTAAGTGTGTACAAATTGATGTTTTTGCACGCAGTCATTTTTTTCCTCGGAGAAAAGGCAAAGGCGAGGCGAGGGGACAGTGGGAAAAGTCAATGAGGTGTAAAATTATGAGAAGCTTCCCTCCTTTCACTTATCACTTTCTCCTCACATTTTTCCCTCTCATGGTAATTCCAAGGATCTACCACATAATACTATACATTTTTCACCAGAGAAAAAAAAAACATTTGCGGTCTATGACCTGAAAAAAAAATTTCCACGGAAAAAAGGACAGTGATGACATTTTTTTGTCCCAAAAAGGTCTCAGTCACTTTTTTGCATGTATTTACATAATCCTCTTTCTCTCAAGGATTTTTTTTTGCATGGGAAAAGTATTCACTCATGCCAGTCTTGCTCCTTGTAAAGGGGGATTTGGGTGAGTAATCCCCGCGTGACAGGAGAAAATATTTTCAAAAGAAGCAAATGGCAAAACGAGGGGGAAATGAGCTCAGCATAAAAAAGGGTTTATGTAACTTTTTTTGTGGTATTTTTTTTAATACTTTGAGGGTTCATCAGTTTCCCTTTTTTTTATTGATGTACACAGCAGAAGTAAATGGAATATGATGGACTTAATAATTTAAGGGAATTGCTGCCTTCGCAAACTCATCAAAGAAAAAGCAAGTGCGGGCAAAAAAAAGGTTATTTAAAAGGTTTTATCACATTCACACTTGTGAACTTTGATAGTTTTCACTGGGAGAGATTAAAATGTGTGTGAAAAAAAGGACAAGTCAGGGATAGAATTATTTTTTTTAAATATTCAAATCCTCGTAAAAGCCCAACTCAAATTGTTTGAGAAGAAGAATTGCAGTGGTGGACAAGTCCAATGAGATTTATTGGGGGATAATTGAAGCGAGATGATTGATGGAGTCGTAAAAATGTGGCCTAGTAAGCGAAGAGAAAACACAATTCGTTAAACCACTCTGCCTTTTTATTTGTCTTCAAGCTCTTTGGAATGAAACTACAGTCGACTCTCCTCATAACGGCGCTATAACGACTTTTTCTGCATAAAGGTATAGTATAAGAACGCCTCCGAAAAGTTTACAAAGGATGAAATCCTTCTCTATAACGGTGATTTTATTATTCATTTTTCCCTACAAAGAACTCATCGTTCTCGAAGATGTGTTCGGCATCTATTTTGCTCAACTTTAAACTTAATTTTCATGTTCCGAATTTTAATTTTAATTTTCACGCGTAACGGAAGGCAATTTTAACGCATACCAGTAATTAAGTAAAACGGGCGCAGTATGTACTTTGGTGATACAAACAAATTTCTAATTGAAATCTCCCGGAAAGAATTCTGGAAAAAATTCTGCTTGAAATCTCCCGGCAAGAATTCTGGAAAAAATTCTGCTTGAAATCTCCCGGCAAGAATTCTGGAAAAAATTCTGATTGAAATCTCCCGGCAAGAATTCTGGAAAAAATTCTGATTGAAATCTCCCGGCAAGAATTCTGGAAAAAATTCTGATTGAATTTCTCCCGGAAAACTTCTGAAACAAATTCTGATTGGAAATAGTACTAAGGACAAACTTATTAATTTTTTACTCAAATAACAAAAGTTTCTATTCGCGTTTTTGGAGAAACCCGCGCAAGATGTATCTCCTGGATGTTTTAACGGAAATACAAATTATAAAATAATCCATGTGTATTGTAACTGTCCTCCAACACAAAAAAGAATTTGTTTAACATATTTAAGAACTGTCCAGACCTGTGGGATGCCTGAAAAAATTCAGTCTACTCGGCAAAATGAAAAAAATTACAAATGTCTGCGAATAAATCTTTCATCACATTCCCCTTGACTTAAATCAACCCACACACACGCATACCAATGTTCTTCAGAATGAATTGGGCATTGGGCTTTAAACACTCGCGAATTCATTCTCTGAAAGAGTTTTCTTTCTCAATTGTGGATGCATCTATGAATCTAATCAGTGGTTTTTGCACTTGTATGGACCTAAGTATAATTAACTATTTTTTAAATTATTATTCCTTTTAAAATAAGTCAAGTAGAAACAAGTGCATATCTCACCATCTCAAGGTTTTTCTCTTTTTAATAGCTCCAGAGAAAAAAAAGTTAAAATGAAATGAGTAAATACACATATTTGATATGTGTCCATGTGTAATGCAAATAAATGAAATGCTATAAAAATAGATCTTGGGACTTGCAAGAAAAATACGAAGCCATGTTAATTGAAATGAATGAGCAGTTTTATTTAACTTGTCTTCTTTCTCCATATATAATAATAACTTCACATTACATTTTTTCCTTCCTCTCTTGTCACATTGACGGATTTTTTTTAAACAACTTACGTTGTGCTACGAGCAGGTTTTTTTTTTAATTATTCCGTGTAAGTCCATTATACGAGAATGATGACACAGTTTTTAGATATTTTTTTTCGTCGTAATAAAGAACAGTATTGCTATATGTTTAATATAGAAACAGGATCATGTTTAGAATGAGGAGAGCAGATTGACACTAAAAAAGAGACCATTATACATATATCCACATCCTTCTCATCCTCTGTGGTTATGAGCATATTTTTTTTTGTCCCCATCTCTTCAGTAAATTTTTACCTTTTACACACACACAGAAAAAAAAATTCACTCTCGTACAACTGGATGGATGGATATTTATTATTATTATTACACTATTTTTTTCATACAATTACTCATCAGCAGCTCAAACATATTCCAACCAAAGTTTTACATTTTTTTCCCACTCTTTTTGTACAAATCTAATTATAGAACCAATTGGACGTACGTAAGAATGCTAGGCATTTTTCTTTCTTTTTGCTCTAAAATTTGCTACTCGTTAAGAATTAAACCATAATTTGTTGGTGCAATTAAACGAAACTATCAATTGTTTTCTAAGTCTTAAATTTTTTTTAACAAGTACACAGTTGAGTGTGTCAATAATTGGGACAAATCCATAGTACAAGGGGGGAGTGAAAGAGACAAAACAAAATTTTTATTACACTTTTGGTTCGTGCTGTACTTTTTTTTCTAAATAGCAAGTCAAGTCATTGAGAAGCCACAATCTCGTGGGAGGGAAAGACTATTATTATTACAATTAACTAAACCATCACAATAATATACATTTTATAACCATGGCGTCAACAATCATAATTACTATTACAAATAATTACATCATCTTTCCGAGTAATTAATGGCAATAGTTCAATCTACAATTAAATAAAGCAGAGAAACAAAAAAAAAGAAAAAAATTCTACCCTCAACCCTTACAGGTCAGGTGTCCCAATGTGGGGCGAGGGAATTCGATTAAGACATTCATAAATCATAATTAATTACATATACATAGCTATGAGCTACATCTCACAAAAAAGGTACGTATAACAATTATAACTCCTTGGTTTTATTCATTGCAACAATTAAATGTATAAACACAGGGAAAAAAAATAAATGTTTTTTAACACATTCATTTCTAAATTGTACAGCTACAATCAAACAAGAGCTACTACACATTCGAGATTTGGCAAACGTATAATTTTTTAACAAAACGAGATACACTTTGTGGGGGTGGGGACATTTTCCTTCCCAATAATAGAATGTTCAGTACCTATTGTTAGGACAGGAAACGTCCTTGTAAATATAGTGATGACTACGTCGTTTGCTATGGTACAAAGCAACAACACTATTTCCGTCCTTTTACAAATTAACTAACTGGCTACATAATTAGAACAAAATATGTAATTACACAACTTACGTAGATAATAACATGCGATTACATAATCAGAATTAAAATAATTTTTACATTAATAGAAATATTGCAAGACGGAGAGTTGTGTGATGAATATAGTGTCGAAAAAAAATTAGCTACGCTAAGCATGCGGTGATTGTGCAGATCCAAGCACTTTATTTTTAAATTCATATTAATTTTTTTATTTTGATTTAAATCATAATTGAATGTAATTAGAAATTACCCGAGCGCATTTCTGCTGATGTTTTCTTAGTGGTCACAATTAAATCCCAGTCCTTTGTTTTATTGGTATTTCCTTTTTTTTTAACCCATTCACGTTTCCTTCTTTTGCCTAGCTCTACACTTTTCTATGTAATCAAATCGCGTATAAATTCGAGTCTATAACAGCAGTATAGCAATTAATAGTAATAATAACAATAAAAAAATTTTCTTCCTCCGTACAGAATTCTTTTACAAAAGCTCTACGGTAAATTCTTATTACAGTCCCTTGCCAATTATATTGGGCATATTTACGTAGTTATTACAATAATGTAGCAGTAGAAAAACATTAGATTCTCACGAATCTATTGACATCATTTTTCTTTAGAGAAATTACTTCCTTATCCCATACTATTCGCTTATTACAATACCACAAAAAACTTCACTAAAAACTTTCATATTTTATACTTCCAAAAAAATTACCTGGATCTTCCTGAATATTTTATCAAAGAGAATCAAATGAAAGACGCCACAAACTATTTTTTTAAAACTCCTGAAACTGGATCAAAAGGCAACATTACATGCATCATAATTCACGAAAGCTTTATATATAGCATGTAGTAGCCTTTTGATCCAACAATGGTGTGAACAACATTTTGTTTACAATTACATACCATGGTACTTATATTTGACAAAATACAGGGTACATCATGGAATTCTGGTGACGACGGACGAAAAAAAGGGGAACGTACATTTTTTCACAGATTATGTCCTTTCATACTTATCATTATTCCCCTTTTTCTGACATTTTGTGTTTTTTTTGAACAATCTTAATTATTCACACGTTCATTACAAGGCTCTTAAGTTTTCTTAAACAGGCTTTTCTATCTCTTCTCTCTCCCTGCTTACTTCGGCGGAAAATTGTAGTAGATTTTTAAGGCTTCTTTCAGTAATATTGTTTTTTTAACGGCACCAAGTTATTCAATCTTTTCTGTTTTTTTTATTATTATTATTACTATTTTATTGTATGTAATAATGTTTTTATAAGAAATAAGGACATGACTTCGTGGGCGGGATGACTCGATGAGAGTCAGGAACTGCCTGGAAAATCTTGGCTTCGGGTCTTTGTCCACCCTCCGGGAATTCTAAGATGGAGGCCACATTCCCGCAGCGGTAACAGTAATTAGGAGCGGACCAGACCGTCACCACTTGGTCATTGAACAAATATTTAAAACCTGTAAGAAAAAACAACAAACACATTAGCATACTACTTCTACACTTAATTTTGCATTCAATTTAGTTTATTTCATAACATAATATTTTTATAGCACAAGGATAAAAAACTGCATCCACAAATAATTGCCTCATATTATTTTTCCATTCCTTCATGCTCTTGAATCCCATTAGCATCATACAAAAAGTCACAAAATGCTTCTTTTACCATCACTATACACTTGAGATAGATTGTGATTATCCAGCACAATTGACCTTTACACACAAATCAATCCACAGGAATAAAGCCGGAGGTACTCCATGTGATTAGCAATGAGACATGTTCAATGGGCTTTAATCACCGTTGGAAAGATAAGGGCAATACAAACACCAGAATTTCAGTTCAGAGACAAGAGAAAAATAAATTACTTTCATAAAACCTACACTTGACACACGTAAAAATTAGGTCTGAATACAAAAAAAAAAATAAGTCCTTGCTTCACTTTTTTGCTACATTTTAAGCTCAAGGGAATTAACAAAATCTCTGGCTTTTAAAAAGTTCCAGGAATTGTTGTTGTAGCACGGTAGTACATGTGTTTGGAATCCACCAAGGGGATTTAAAAATTACACCAGAAGGTATTTACTTATTTAGTAAGTACATTACTTAACTAAGCAATGCCAAATGCCATGAAAAGTCCTTTATCTACCACATATGTACGCTGGGAGTAAAAAAAATGGATTCACGACTAGTATTTTCCCATACAAATGCGTAAATGTAGGATAAACTGATAAACCTTTCCTTCGGTCTCATACAAAATCACATGTGTGCATTTCTCAAAATGTAATATTTCTGTGGTCTGAAATAATTCTGTGTTCAGATCCTATATTGTCAACCAGAAGTTACATTTAATTTAATAGCTTTGAAATTTACAAAAAAAAAGCATTATACCTTCATTAACCAGCTGATGAGCTCGACAAATGAGTTTGAGGGCATTGATTTGCAAGAAATGGTCGGCGACTTTACTTCCAAAGAGCCATCCAGCCCCTCTTGGACTAGTTGCCCAGGTATCAATCGTCTCATCCGGATCTGACCAGACTAAGTCACAGAAGGCGCCCTCATGTGGAATCTCTTGGCCTCGGTCAATATGTTGGATATCATCCAAGGTGATAACATCTGGGGACAGGCCACCATGAACACACAGAATTTCCTCGTCTATCAACTGAAAAAAAAAGGACAAAGAACATCTCAAATTAGTAAAAACAAGTATCCACATATTATCTGGAGAAAAAAAAAACTCCAGACTATAAATTCTGTAGTGACCACACGCTTTACTCATGTCAAACCTAACACATTTTACTATTCACTATTTCAATGTCACGGGTCACCCCAGCTTATCTCACTGCACCCACATAATCTCTCGTCTCCATGCCAAGTATTTCTGTTAAATAAATTCTTTTAAAAGATTTCTGTTTTTTTTTTTTTACACAATCTTTTAAGGCCAGTGGTTAGCTTATTTATCCCCTAAAAAACTACACCTTAAAAAAACTGTTCAGCCCACTTTGAAAGGAAATCCCCTTTATAAAAATAAAAATTTTTTAAATAAAAAAAAACTTCCAGGATATGAACTTACAGCTGCAATCGTCAAAAGGTCAAATACATCGCAACACATTTTCCAAGCACTGGCGTTCCCGTATTTGGTAAGGCATTCATCTGTAAAAAAAAAAATATATATATACATAAATAAAAAATATATCCATAAATCATTTTACTCCTTGGAGTGTTTCCTCGTTCAAAAAAATGACATTTCATGTACATAAACAATACAAACACTTTCCAATATTCCTTTCACATTACACACACATAGACCTTCAAATCCTGGAAAGTATGCATGCCCTGACATAACATCGACGAGCTGAACGTGTCAACTGTCACATAATAATTGAAAAACTAATGTTCTGAAAAATTCCCATTAAAAAAAAAGTCTTCTCCAGACGTGATAACAAAAAGTGATAATAATATCTTTCCAAAAAAAATACTTTGGGTGTATATTCAAATAATTATACAACTAAACTGTGTGTCTTAGCACTCACCATAAAATCCATAAACCTGAGTAATCTGTCTAGATTCATGATTCCCACGGAGTAGAACGATACGGTCAGGGTACCTGGCCTTGAGGGTTAGGAGCCGGGTAAAGGTCTCCAAAGAGTAGTATCCACGGTCCACGAAATCTCCCAAGAAAATGTAACGTGTGTCAGGCACTTCCCCTCCCGTCCGAAATAATTCCTCCAAGTCATAAAACTATCGGTAGACAAGAGGAACAAATAGAAAATACAAAAAATTTAGTATTGACAAAACATTATTTCCACACCGACAAGGAAAGAAGAGGCAAGCGAGATAAAATCCAAAACTAAGTTTCTTGATCCTCAAAAAAAGAATATTTTTACATCCAAATCATATGAATGTGCGTAAGCAAAACTCTTCTAGCAGTGTCAACAACATCATGAAGAGAATTTGTAAACGATAAATATGTGCCTACAAGTATAAACAAATATTATAATAGCATCTCCTGTGAAATGACTTTATGTTTCTTCGAAAATTGAGGATAATAATCAAAATAAAAAACTGTGAACCAGGGAGTGAAAATTCAATTCTTTTTTGGAAGATTTAAACTATTTTTATCAAATATCTCTTAACATTTTTTATGGTATGACGCTTTTGTCATAACAGAAAAAATAAATACAAATATTTTCATTCATTGGTAATTCGGAAATTTTAAATTCAATAGCAAATATGTCAATTATTTTCTCTCGCCTTTTTTCGATGGTATGATTGTTAATTTTTTCTATTCTTGTCTCTCCTTCCATTCACCTGCTTTCTCTCCTTTCTCTCTCTCTCTCTCTCTCTCTCTCTCTCTCTCTCTCTCAGCTTTTCTCCCTTGTCTCGCGTTGCTCTTTCTCCTTCGTCTCAATTTGCCTCGATTACCTCCCTCTTGACTTCTGAATGTCTCCTTTTTCTTTCAATTGTCTCTCATCAAATTTTCCTTCCCTTCCTTCTGCCCTGATCTCCACACATTTCTTTCAATCTCAATATTGATACTTTCGGCTCTCCTTCCTTCATGTGCCTCTCTCCCTCTCCTGTCTTCCGCCAGCTCTGCTCATCCCTCAACAAACCTACTCTGGAACATGTCTTTGGGTTAAAGAAATCCCTGAAAATTTGACATTTACAGCTCAAATCACAGATATACACACTCCCTTCCAAAAACCCGTGGGCGTTCCCATTGAAAAGTCCTTCAAAAAGCTCTTCAAAATCTTAGCTTACACATGTTCCACAATTCTGACATATAGCCACATATATTATTCATTCACGTTACAGTTCATTATGCATTATTCGCTCTAACTATACTACACTTTGCTTTCTCGCCAATTTGTGCCAAAAAAAAATTTTTTTTTTTGTGACTAAAATATTAAACACCGGAAACAGTTGCTTACCTGGCCGTGAATATCTCCACAGACGGTTACAGGTGTGGAAACGGGTTGAATGTTAGACTCCTCCGAGAGTATATCTGTCACTCTTGCACAGAGTTTCTGTTCAACATTTTTTTGGGGTTGAAAGAGGGTAAAAAGAAATGTGGCATTATAGAACACTTTTAAATTACTGATGTTTTTTTTTCTGAAAGAATTTTTTCTTCACTTCTCATCGGTCCGCCCAGGCATAAGGCACTGTCATTAAAAAACACTACCCTTCACAATCTCACCCTCACCACAGAAATATCTTATAACTCCACTGGAGTAGATTTATATTGGCATTGAGCCCAAAAAGGAACATTTTACATTAGCCAAATATTTTTTGCAGAAATATACAAAATACAGATGCAAAGGCATTTTTTTTTTAATACAAACATTTTTTTAGTCTACCTTGCTTTCACACTTCAGACCCCAATAATATCTTCTAAGCTTCATTGAGATGTGACATAGCATAGGATATGTAACGTTTATATCTTCTAGAATTCTTACTACCATTTAAAGCGCTTTTCACACCGGATGGCTTATACAAATCTGGTCCTGATGAATTTGGTAATTCATCAGGAATTTAAATAATTTTTCCCCCCATTCTTTTGGACCACGGTGTATGATCTAATAATTATCAGGTATAGCTTAACAGGTAGTAGCATTTTAACAGTTAATTCCCTATATCAAGCCTCCCCGCATTTCCGTCTGCACTCTACAAATAAACCAGGAAGTATTCCAAATTAGACCGGTGGATCCAAAAAAAAAAAAAATTGACAAGAACACACACGAAAAAAAAAAACGGACAAAAAATCATACAATAAATACTGCTCACTCACTAAATATGTACATATTCTGGATTTAACACATCCCTTTTCACATACTTTCGTAGAATATACATAAAGGCTAAGTGTATAAACACAGTACAGAGTTATTACCGATAAAATTGTATACATAATACATAGCAACAAGTGTGTGTACACGATTTACTTCAACATTTGTGTGGTATGCCGAAAAAAAATACACAGAAATTACACACGAGATGATATCTATGTACTTCTATAGCTAATAGTTTCAAAAAATCTATATGTATACCAAAATTAGCCAGTTTTTATGTACAAAAAAAACAGAGATACAGAATTATACATAAGCGTTTTTTTTTTACATATCATTTGCTTAACCCCTTTTCTATTCTCTCCATCAAGTTCTTCCACAGACACTTTTTTTTATTTATGACAATAAAATACAACACCCACATTTTTCTAACGAATAATCTCTCTCAGAGAAATGTATAACCATCATTAGTCCACTCATTTCAATAGGACTTACTATACTACTAAAAAAACACTATTGACAGAGACGGGAAGAAAGGGTTTTTCCCAATACAATGAGACCTACAAAGTACAGTATTTAAGATAGAACTAATAAACTGGAGAGAAAAAGAGAGAGAGAAAACGGAACATTAAAAAATAATGGCGGGGTAACAATGTAAAATAGACACCAGGCGATTGGTGCCCATTTAATCTCTCAATCATACCACATTTTTCTTTTTGTATGGAAAATTTTTGAAAAACAAAAAAATTATCAATTCTCTATAGATTCAAAAGCATATTTTTCCAGGACTATTCATATGGTAAGTGTACCTATTTCGTAATGCTTTTATTCAGCTATATGAAAGAGCCATGTAAAAAAAACACTCCAAACAAAAAACTATATCTAATCATAATAGGACAAAAGTCATAAACAGAATATTTTTTCTCTCTCTGAACAAAAATAAAGGTGACAGGACAGGGTAGAGATATATTTTTTTAATTAAATGACAAGTTCACACCAAAAAGGAATTTATAAATAACCAAGAATCTTCCCTTTTGACGTCCATTTAGGAGGCCAAGTCCATTTAAATCGAAGGAGAATGGAGAAAAAGTTAAATTGACATAAATATGTACTATTTATGTACATTATGTAACTTCTGTAGCCTTACATTGACTCCTACCATAGTTTACTCCTTGTTGAGGAGTTTTACAAAAATAATGACTAATGTCTCTTCTGGCTGTCATAATTACATAAATATGTACTTTAATTGTATTTTTTTAATAATCATATTTAAATCCCTATGAATTCCTTCACATACGATACAAGCGATTTGGTAAGCTTGGCATGTTACTTAAGTCTCTTAAATTTTTTTTTGTTCCAATTCCCTTCAAAAATGTCCCTTTCAACATTTAGCTTCATTTTTGAACATTTTACTTTATATCCTGATTTAATACTTGTCAATTATTTTCATAGGTAACAAACTAGATTTGTAGTTTCTTTTTTGAATTATGAAGCGTCTCTAAACTATTGGAGCTAATCTCAATACAAATTACCGCAATTTTGTCAATGATTCCATTGTGTTTAGATTTTTTTTATCTAGACATGTCTAAATTACAAATTAGAACTAAAAAAAAAAAGTAAACTTCAATAATTAAAGCTACATAAATACAATTATTGTTTCTCCGACGTCCTCGCAGCCTCGTACTTATGCCTGGAATTGTTGACCATGTACACGATGAGCCCCGCCGCAATGAGGGTGCAGCTGAGTCCCAGGAGAACCCATTTCCCAATGTCAATGATCCTCACGGGCTTGAGCACTAATTTCGAGATTCCTTCCCGGGTCGTATCACTCATCGTGGCCGCCTCGTCCGCCCACAAAACGGGGTAGATCATCGTGGGGACATTCTCGAATTCCTCCGACAGAGTATTGGGCTCCAACAACACGTTCACCTGAATCCGCTTGTGGGCCTCCAGCATCAGCCCCGTGTTGGGTTCCAAGGAGATGAACGTCAAGTGTTTATCCCGATTCGGAGCCAGCCCCACACTCTGATTCACGTATTCCCAGGACCCATCATAGAAATGGGGGGTGGACATCACGATGGGGGCACCCTTTCGGCAGGCGGACAGTTGGATGGCGCCGGACTTGAGGCAATTCAAATAATTATTTTCCGGAGTCGTGCAAAAGCAACCGTTATCGGGATTCTCGGTGGCAGACGCCAGCATCTCGGTGGGGACACTAAATTGGTAGCCTTCGATCCCTTTGTACTCCATGTCATTCGAGTAGGTCAGATACAGGGAGCGGCAGAGGTCCGCACTGAAGAGACGGACGACCCGGTCACGAGTGACAAATGGCGGGAAAAGGGACCCATCCGTCCCGTTGATCATGTTACAATAGGAAGTCGCATCCCCCCAGAAGTCCAACTCCGTCTGACCCTTCCAACTCACGACCCGCCCGAAGTCCTCCGGCCCACTCACGCCCGTCTTCACCTCCAGAACACCCTCATCCGACCCATTTTTGGGGTAGAAGACCCCGAAAGTGTAGTTCTTGAGGACGGCCTTCCCCGTGGACTCCTCCAAAGTCTTCATCATGGGGACGTACCGCCCTTTGAAGAGCAGCTGACCCGCCGTCACCGTCATGAAGAGCTTCTCCTCCTCGTGATCCGAGATGACCGAGCCCAGGACCATTTGGGCCATGAAGCCCATGTTGGCTCCCAAGCCCGTGAGGACGACCAGGGGGACGTTGATGATGGTGAAGACGTCCTCCTCCGTCCCATTGGAGAGGTCGGGGCGGAAGAAGTATTTGACGGGCTGCCGGTAGCTCACCGTCTCGTTCTCGGGATTTAATTCAATGTCCACTTTCACCCTCTTCTCCTCGTACACGTAGGGCCCGAATTCCTCCAGGATGGGCTTTTTCCCGGCATGAACCTCCTCCGGATTCGTCGTGTTCAGGATGTAGAAGCTCATGAAGATCGGAGTGGTGATGTCCGACCAGCGCTCCCACGTTTGGGTCCCATTCACCAGCCGGACCTTCTCCGTGATCTTCCCACGAATCACATTTGGGATCACAACCCAACCCATCACAATGCTCAGGATGAGCAAGACTGCCCCCACACCCACTAAAATTGCTGGTGCTTTCTGCATTTTTTTCTAATTTATTCCGCAGATTTTAATTGTCTCTGGATTTTTTTCAGTTAATTTTTTACACCTTTATCTATTTTTCTCTCAATTTTTACTCAAATTTTTCTCTCGATTTTTGTCGCAATATTTCCTCTCAATTTGTAACAATTTCCCAGTCAACTTTCACCTTGCCTGTCAATTCTCCAATTTTTTCTTGATGTACCTTCACCTCTAAAAAATGTTATGTCCTTTTTAAATGTCTTCCGTTTCCCTTATTATACACCAAGAATTTCCAGGAGCAAAAATGACAAAAAGCCGTGAGGAAAAATATTTGTTAAGTGTCTTATAACGTGCTTTTGACTAGAGTACTTTCTTCAAAAAAAAAAAAAATGAACAATCCGCACTTACAAAAGTTTACACGAGGATCATAAATTTTTATGGAACACTTTATATTATAGGAACTTCATATGGAGGAACTATTAATGGCTGGAGAGAGAAAAAGAAGACGATAGAGAGAAAAAAAAATGGTAGTGTGTATAAGTACAATTTAAATCCAATGGACCAAATACCCCACACAGAGAGTAGTTCACTTCACATTTAAATATATGGATGTTAATGGAAGCACAGTCCAGCACTGACTGATTGATTTCCTTAATCAAGTGCGTGTATTATACTAGTAGAGAGACGAGAGCTCCTCAACCACACACAGAGACTTTTGCCTTAGTGTATACTTTTTTTTTTCTTCCTTTACTTGTAGTTTGTCCTCCTCGTAACTAATGTCTCTTTGGAGTTTACTCTCGCAGATAGTTATTATCACTGCTTATCGCTCATTGAGGCAAAGTTCGTTTTTATCGTGCACAGACACACATTCACTACTCACAGTCAGAGGGAACATACGAGATAATGGCTATCACCAAGACCAAAAAAAAAAAACGTACATATGTGTGAAGCCTCACCTCCCAACGACTAATTTTGATGTTGTACAGAGAAAATTCGACAAAATACGGTTCATGTACTTTCCCATGTGAAATAATTTCCTATGGAATAATCTCCTTTGTGTACAGAGTAATTACACAGCCCAGTAAAGAACTTTTTTTTTTCATCGTCAAATTCTGTATTATCTAAAAATCTGAAATGTGACGCCAAATTTAGATTATGTACGTATACCAAAATATTTTTTTTTCACTATATCCCGGATTTATCCAAGAGGGAAAAGATCAAGTGCCTTCAGACCAGGCCTGGTTGGGTGCGTTCCTTTTTTTTTTTTTTTTTTGTTGTATACAATGACGAAAGGAGCAATAACACGAGAGGAGAATGGGACTACAATTAATTAATATTCCCCTATAAAAATCTATTCCCCATCCAAATTCCCTTTTGGTAAACACTACGCACTTAAGAGAGGACACGAAGAGGGGCCGACGATTAGATTAAATTAAAGGACAAAATTCAAAAGACTTCTCTCATAATACAGACGAGAGGACCAGAGCGTCTCCAGAAAGATTATTGGCTCCCAAAAAAAAAAAAAGAAATTTCAAAACAAATCTCCAAAAATAAAAATAAATCTCTTCACGCACAGCAATGTCACTGCCACTCCATATAAATATAAGGTCCCCTTATTACAACCGGCTATTTATATAGGGAGTTCTTGTCGAGAGAAATTGTGTTTTTATTTTGTGTGGGGGAGAAAATACGCATATATAAATCTCAACGCATCAAAGCCCAAGAAGATGCTTTCCTTCAGCCCGCCACAAGGGAATTAAGTGCTTGTAATAAAAATAAACCACCACACTCGCCACAAAACAGGCAGTGTGTATTTTTAATATGGAGAAAAAAGGATTCCAAAAATAGAAGAAATCCTTTTTAAAAGTGGGAACTACGACATCCTCTAAGAGAGATTTCTCCCCAAAAAGTATATACCCGGGTAGGGAAAATCCCGTGAAAAAATAATATTCCCCAAGGGATTCGGAAAAATACGTTTGTTCACACTTAAAAAACCCTTATATTCCTGTTCTCACACTTTTACTCTCTCCAGCCAAATTAATTTCCTATGCGTGTGCACTCTAACACACTCCAACTCGTTCTGATACTCAAAACGGCACCGTACGTGGGGATAAAAGGGATGAAACCCATTTTTTCCCTTCGTATTTATTTATTTTTTAAGCTCCTCTTGTGCCTCCTCTCTTCTGATGTCGTTGGACACAAGCCATCGAAATGTACGCGTATGGAACGTGTTCCAGTTTCTATTTTAAAAGTGCATCTCCCCTTGTCTCTCTCTTTCTCTCATAATTCAACCTTTCTCTCCTCAATCTCTCTTTCTCCCTTCAATTTGGCTCTTCTCTCTCTCTCTCTTTCTCCCTTCAATTTGGCTCTTCTCTGTCTCCCTTTCTCTCTTCATTATCTTTCTCTCTTCTCTCTCTCTTTCTCTCTTCTCTCTCTCTCTTTCTCTCTTCACTCTCTCTCTTTCTCTCTTCACTCTCTCTCTCTTTATTTTCTCTCTTCATACTCTCTTTCTTCATTCTTTCTCTTCACACACACTCTCTCTCTTCACTCTCTCTCTCTCTTTATTTTCTCTATTCACACTCTCTCTCTTTATTTTCTCTGTTCACACTCTCTCTCTTTATTTTCTCTGTGCACACTCTCTTTCTTCTTTCTTTCTCTTCACACACACACACTCTCTCTCTCTCTTCGATCTCTCTTTCACTCTCTCTCTCTGTTTCCGCCTATCTCTCTCTTCCTCTCTCTCTCTCTGTTTCCGCCTCTCTCTCTCTTCCTCTCTGTTTCCGCCTCTCTCTCTCTTCCTCTCTGTTTCCGTCTCTCTCTCTCTTCCTCTTTGTTTCCGTCTCTGTCTCTTCCTCTCTGTTTCCGTCTCTCTCTCTTCCTCTTTGTTTCCGTCTCTGTCTCTTCCTCTCTGTTTCCGTCTCTCTCTCTCTCTCTCTCTCTCTCTTCCTCTCTGTTTCCGTCTCTCTCTCTTCCTCTCTGTTTCCGTCTCTCTCTCTTCCTCTCTGTTTCCGTCTCTCTCTCTCTTCCTCTCTGTTTCCGTCTCTCTCTCTCTTCCTCTCTGTTTCCGTCTCTCTCTCTTCCTCTCTGTTTCCGTCTCTCTCCCTTCCTCTCTGTTTCCGTCTTGCTCTCTGTCCTTCGTCTCTTTCTCTCCGTCTCTCTTCATTCTTCGTCTCTTTCTCTTCATTCTCGTTCTATTTTCCTCGCCATTTTCGCTTTTATTCTCTTTCTCTTCCGTGTTCCTGTTTCTGTCTCTTTTTCTCTCTTTCTTTCCGTCTCTTTGTCTGTCGCGTCCTGTCTCTGTCTCTTTGTGTTCATCTTTCGTTCTCCTTCCCTCGCTGTTTCCCTATCGCTCTGTCTCTATTTCTCTGTCTCTCTCTGTCCGTCTGTTTCCGCCTCTCCTTCCGTCTCCATCCGTCTCTCTTTCCCCCTGTACTTCCCTCGGTTTCCGTCTCTTTCCCCCTCTCCTTCTCTGTCTCTTTCTCTCAATACCTGTCTCTTTCTCCCTGTTTTTCATATTTCTCTCTCTTCCGCTCGTGCCCCTTCCGATTCGCTTTGTTTAAGCACCGGATTTGCTCTCGTTTTCAATCCTTCCCTCTCTGCCTACCATTCTTTCCCCGTCACTCTCTTCTATACCCTTTCTCTTCCGCCCTTCCGTTCATTCTCAGAAATGTCTCTCCGTCCCTCTCGCTCCTCTCATTCAATATTTCCTCAATTCGTCCCCGCACATCCATCCCCAAATGGAGCACGAGCATTATATTTGTTCATACAAGTATTAAGTGTACATCCCCAAATATGAACATGTATGGATACACACATACATACATACATATAGGTATACATATGTATGAAACCTACACATTTCCCCCGTCAAAAAAGCGTTTGCCACTGCCAAGCACGACCCCTCCAATTTTTCCTGTCGCTTCTATGTCATGAGCATTTCCACTTATTAGTTACTCCAAACACCCTTATATACGCCCTATAAAGGAAGTACTGTCACCACCAGGACGCCCTGTACTAAGCTTGGGATATTTTCATATTTTTTTGTAAATCTATTACATCACATACACATGTGTGCATTTATACACACGTATGTATATGCACGCGAAAAAGATCGTACGATCCTCATCGGGCGGACAACAAAAGCGGGCTTTATTATTGTACACGTAAAAAAAAAAAATCCCTTTCACATAATACGCACGTTCAGCCTGACGCCACTGCCAGGTACAATGCGGCTTAAAAGCAAATGTTAAAAAAAAAGAGGTTCATAACACAGTTGTAAATACTACTTATTCCCTCCTCTACGAAAAACTGTATGATGTCAGACCATTAAAAATTGGTAGCATCAATAACTAATATAAATATTTCCGATTTGTTCTTTGGCAACAAGTAGTATCGTAATAGACCCATCAAAAAACGGAGGGGATGAATGGATGCGAAAGGGGGAAATGCTTGGAATCCATTCACATATACACAGATTAAAGGAAATGGTGTAATAAAATAGGAAAAAAATTAAACCTTCATCAATAAAAAAAACACCATTTCATGTCTCAATGCACTTTGCACTCCTTTTTTTCACACCCCTCCCGCTTATGTATTCCCGACACAAATAAAACATGAAATCATATAAAAGGTACACACGCGATTTGCTTCTTTTTTTTTTGTCGGTGTGGGAAATGGGAGAAATCCTACTAAACCAGGAACAATTTCAAGGGGAAATGCGTAAAAACTGGAAATGCCGGGCACATGCTTCAATCCTATCCATTTTTTTTAAAATGTTTCTCACCTACTTTCAAGTTTAAATGAATGAAATTTGAGCAAAAAAATTGGCAATAAATTCCAAACCAACAATGATACCAGCTGACAAGCAAATACGATTATCCCCCTGCAGCCTTTCTCAAAGAACACGTGTCACTCATCTCCTCATTTTTACAAGTTACGAGTTAACTTGTACAAGTTGAGATTATTTACATTACAAAATAATCTCATGGGCAAGTATTTTAATTAGCAAATCGAACGTGCATTGCATTAACGAAGCTGCCAAAATAAATGCTTGCCCTTAAAACCCGTGGTAAACAAAGGCTTTTATGAGGCCATTATTATTAGATAAACCCAGAGGGCGGTTAGCCTCATAATTAGCGGGATAAATCGGGAAAAGTAACGACGGAGATGAAATATTTAGTGCAACGTTACTGCGTATATCAATTAGGCTCGAGAAGCATTTTTTTTTTCCTTCGCGGGGGACGAGAGCATAATTTCGTCTATGCACCTTTGGAATATTGACAGAGAGAGAGAGAGAGAGACAAATAAAGGACGAAAGGTTTTAAAATAAAACTTGGGTCCCAATGGACATTTGCCAGACCCACTTTTTTTTTAGTCATTGAAAAAGTGTTTCGGGAGGGAGACACAACACAGAATTATTTCATTTTCCCCAGAGGATAAAGACCAAAGTCCTACATTCTTGATCTTTCCCTCCAAACTGCATCATCATATAGGGATAAGTAAAAAAAAAAAAATATTTCAATAACAAACACATACTCAGCAATTTTTTGAACTCTTCAAACATTAAAGCTCGAGTATATAGATATGATCCAGTTCTCGTAATAAATACCGACGTTCAGTGGAAAGGCGGGTGTACTTTGAAGTTTGGACCATGTACGTCATATGAATGAGTAAAATCCACTTCCAATATACATATAACATGTGCTATTCCACCATATGAAATACTGAATGACGACAAGGCCCGAAGTCCACGAGGGGTAATGAGCACTTTTGAATATATCAGTGTACTACATTCCACGTGAATTCGCCAACCAAATGTAAACACGCTCTTTCGCAAAAAATATTCACTAATTACAGATAAATACACTTATTATTTCAGTTTCTCTATATATTTACACACAAAAAACACACTTCACCCGAAAGAAAAAAAATGTGCACACTTATGCACATTGAAGGTCCTTAACAGCGGATTTCCGTCTCGTATCATACACAATGATCTATTTCAACAAATATAGACAGGAATGACACGACATGAAAAATTGCCGGTGTCACATCTTCCTTTTTTTTTCTCCACAATTGCTCAATATGTATCTGTACCACACATTTGCAAAAAAAAAAAAGTGATTCAGCTCGGAGCCCAATAGTGCATTAAGGGATAGGATCTGTAAATATTTTACAATGTGGATGAGTTGGCGCTTAAAAATTAACTGATGCAGAGCAAGAGAAAAAAAAAGGAGGATGGAGAAGAAGTTTTTTGAGACTATGTATACATAAAGGTGAATATATAGACGAGAGAGATGAGATGATGCGGAAAGAAAATACTTTTTCGAGAGCCCAAAAAGAACCCGTACAAGAGCTAGTACATCCATATTTGAGTGTAGTGAAAGAGGCTATAATGTGCAGACTGTATACATATTGGGAACAGAGATCCAGTCACCAAAAAAAAAAAGATGTGTTCGGTGTGCATCGTAGAGAAGAGAAGGAGTGTGCGTAATAATTGTGGGAGCACATGTGTGGTACGGCAACCCGGCGTATGTATACCATGGGCTGGATATACCATGGACCGGCTACACATATGTATGTGTCTAGTGCTTATGTCTACGCATACAAGGTACAAACACATCTCGCTGGAATAACCACTTTCTCCTCTAGAATCCCTTTTAATATACCAGCTGCAAATAGTGCCAGAGAGGAGCAACAAGAGTCCTTACATATTTTACAAGAATGAATGAACTTTCCGAGGATCGTACGATCCTGTTGCTCCCTCATGGCCTCTTCGTCTCTCTCCATCCTCCCTCTCTCTCTCTCTCTCTCTTTCTCCCACTATTTTCGTCTCTATTTCTTTTATTCTTCTCTCTCTCCTCTCTTTCTCTTTCCCACTAATTTCGTCTCTATTTCTTTTATTCTTCTCTCTCTCTCTCCTCTCTTTCTCTTTCCCACTAATTTCGTCTCTATTTCTTTTATTCTTCTCTCTCTCTCCTCTCTCTCTCTTTCCCACTAAATTCGTCTCTACTTCTTTTATTCTTCTCTCTCTCTCTTTCCCACTATTTTCGTCTCTATTTCTTTTATTCTTCTCGCTCTTTCTATCTTCAATATGTAGCATCTTTCTCTCTGCCTTTTCTCCATTTTTTCTCTCTAGCTCTTTTTGCCTATCCTTCTTTGCTTGTTCTGCCTCCCTTTCTCTCTCTCCTCTGTCCTCTTCTTTTTTCTCCCTTTTTTCCGTTCGTATCTGCCGTTCTCTCTCTCTCCTTGTCTCAGTTCTGCTCTGTTATTTCTCTTTCTCCTCTTCGCAGTGCTACTCTGCTTTTCTCTCTTCTTTTCTCGGTTCTTTACCGTCTTTTCCTCTTTCTCCTTGCCTCCTTCTGCTCTGCATTTTCTCTCTTATTTTCTTGGTTCTTTTCGACCTGTTTTCTACCTGGTTTCTCTCTTCTTTTCTCAGTTCTATCTTGCTTTTTTCTCCCTCATATTCTCGGTTCTTCTCCGTTTTTCTCTCTCCCCTTTTCTCTGTCTCTTCGTCGTCTTCCTATATCCTTCTCTGTTTCTCCCTCTTGGTCTCTTTGTGTCTCTCTTTATTTTTCTCTCTCTTTCTCTTTGTGCTTCTCTCTTTCTGCCTTTCTCTATTTCCCTCTCTCCCTCTTTCCGTTTGGCTTTCTCTCTGTCTCGCTCCCTCCCTCTTTCCGTTTGGCTTTCTCTGTCTCGCTCTCTCCGTCTGCGTATCTCTCTTTTTCTCTGTCTCGCTCTCTCCCTCTGCGGATCTCTCTTTTTCTCTGTCTCGCTCCCTCCCTCTGTGCATATCTTTCTGTCGTTCTCTCTCGCTCTCTCCGTTTTCCTTATTTTTTCGTTCTGTCTGTCACTATTTTTCTTCGTTCTTGCAACTTCTGCAGCAACTTCTCCCTCTCTCTCTCTCTCTTTGGCCCTTTCTCTGTTATTTCTTGTTTTTTTTCTACGTTTCTCTCTTGCCCACTTTTGTATGTCTCTCGTTTTCCTCTCCTGTTCATTTTGATTCTCCTTTCACTCATTTTTTCTCGTTCTCCTTCACCGTTTCTCGACTACTTTTACCTCTACTCTTACTCTCTTTCCTCGTCTCTTCCTTTTTTTTCTCTCTCTCTCTCTCTCTCTTCATTTTTCCTCTCGTCCTTTCATTCTGTCCTTCCATTTTGCTCAGTTTGTATTCTCTTCACTCGCTGATTGTCCACTGTGACTCCCTCTCCCCCTTGCATCTTTCCACTCAAACTTCACCCAAAAACAAGGGAGATAATAAAAAAAAAGGTGAAGGTGATTTTGAAAAAAAAGCATGGCCGGGATGGAAAGAGAGTTGTTCAACAAAATCGTGGGTAAACGAGACGCGGACAACTTTTTTTTCCACGTTGTTGTCGTATGGTTACAAGTTTTACTACAAAGCACCACGACCACGACTCTCTAGTGCATCGTTGTTATCAGACAAAACGAGCAGTGGAGAAGCCCCCGAACATACGAGCAAATGTTGTTACATAACCCTGGAATACAATTTAAAGAAAAAAGGTCTTCTCTACTATAAATGTATATAGAAACTAGATCCTACCCAATACACAAGTGCTGGCGGTTCCACCTGAATTGTATAGGGAAAGAATGTTATTGGATGCAGTTGGAGGCGAGCAAGGAATAGGCAGACAGACAGTCAGACATGAGTTCTGAATAATAATCAGGTTCCAAAGCACCAACCAAACCATACCGTTTTTACCTTCGTCCATCCAAAAAAAATGGTCTAGTGTCATCAAACTTTTCTCCAGAGAGAGAGAGAGAGAGAGAGAGAGAGAGAGAGAGAGAGAGAGAGGAAAAAGGTATCTTGAGGACAAATAATTCGATATCAGTTGGAACAAATCGTTTACATGGTTTCCTTCCCCAGACATTTCTCCATACCTTTCGCAACCACTTGTGCTCAAGTGGAGCTACCCAAATAGTGTATTACGTACATATTACGGCCATTTCTCAAATGTGTAAACTATAATATATTGAGCCAGCCCAGCTAAGAATATCCTCATTTTAGTCCCCCCGACAAACATGCCAATCATGCCATTCCCATCCGATATTGATTCTCCCCTATCATGACAAAAGAAAGAAAAAGGACATTTTTTAAGGCGGCATCCCCCTTCCAGCCAATAATATCTCTCCCGCTTCAAACGTATCCCATTCTCCCAAGAAGGAAACTACTCATGGACAAAAAATTCACTCCAGAAAAAATAGCCATTAATCTACCAGGCCATTACTGAAGTAAATAACCATGAATCATACTAACTTGCCTAGTCATACTCTTGTCATCTCCCACCATGATATTCTGCAGAGCTTGCATCAAACAGTAAAAAAAAATGTAAAAGAGCTTCATAAACTCATGAGAAACAAAAAAATTCACAACAAGTAGAACAAAAAAAAATCCATGAAATTAAAGATTTGTATTATGAAGCGATGATGCAAACACCCACCAAAATTCCTTTTCAATATTAATTCTATACACATATACAATGTGCTCGCCTATTGTGTATCACGTGCAAGGTCGAATCTCTCCCCCATTGTGCTCCTGGTCTCTGTTTTTTGTCAGGTGAAGGAGCAACAACGCACAAATTTACAGACCAAAAGTTTTCTCATCAGTGTGTCATCACCAAAATAGAGAGAGAGAGAGACAGAGAGAGAGAGACAGAGAGAGATGAAAGGGTGAACGTGGACGAAACACGAGGAGCGAGCGAAAAGAAAGGGAAGAGAGAAAAGTGAGAAAAAATACAAAAAAGGGAGAAGAAGACAGACCTGAGAAAAAATACACAGAAAAGGAAGAATAAGAGGCGAAGTGATTCAGAGAAAAAATTCACAGAAAAGGAAGAATAAGAGAGAAACGATAAAAAATACACAGAAGAGGAAGAATTAGAGAGAAAGAGATCCCAAAGAAAAATATACACAAAAGGGAGAATTAGAGAGAAAGAGATCCCAAACAAAAATACAAGAAAAGGGATAAATAGAGAGAAAGAGATCCCAAACAAAAATACACACAAAAGGGAGATTTAGAGAGAAAGAGATCCCAAACAAAAATACAAGAAAAGGGATAAATAGAGAGGAAGATATCCCAAGAAAAATACACATAAAAGGGAGATTTAGAGACAAAGAGATCCCAAGAAAAAATACACAAAAGGGAGAATAGAAAAGAGATCCAGAGAAAAACACGAACTGCAGAAAAGACTGCTTCTACGTTTTCTCCATGCATTAATTGTCTACACAAAACGTCTACTATAATGGGAGTGAATGCGGGCCATTACATAATCCCCAAAAAATAACAAAGAGACGGATTTCAAGAGCATGCCCACAAGACAATATATTAAGAGGGGGTGAGCATAGAAGGATTAAGCAAAACTTTGGCCATGTCATAATCACCCACGGAGGCACACACACAGGTCCATCGTACGATCCATTGCGAGATTATGCGGCAGCAAATGGAAATTATCAACAACGTTGTTTCTTTTTCCAAACATTATTCTGTCTGTCTCCTCTCTCTCTCTCTCTCTCTCTCTCTCCTTAAATCACTCTGGCTCACATCATGTTGAGGCATCTAATAAATTCTGTACATATACCTAACCCCAACATTTCATTTGAAGTTGGTGATGCGGTTCTTCTCAAACCGCATGAAAGGATAGGGAACGAGAAGATGAAATGTTGGGAAATCTGATGAAGTTTCTGAGGAAAATCTGTGTAGATGTTAATCTGCAGAAAATCCTACTCCCTCTCTGGATTTGCTTATTTCACTTTTGTTCCCATGCATATATTAACATTGCTTTTTTTTTGCTGTTTTTTTCTCTTGAACTCTCTACCTGACCATGCATTGCATCTTGCATCTCGCAACCGTTTTTTCTTTACTATTTTGCGGACATAAACTCGACTCTTTTTGCGTTTCTAATATCTTCTGCAAAATGTCTCTTTCTTAAACTCTCCTTTTTCACGTATCGTATTTTTTTCTCATCGTTCTCGTACACGATCTCTCATTCTTTTCATCGTAATTTTTTTCTCTCTGTCTTTCTCACACGATCTCTTATTTCTCTCACACCCTCATTTCTGCTCTGTCTCTTTTTTACACACTCACTTATGCCTCATGTCTCTTTGACTCTTCGTCTTTCGCTTTTTCTCCTCCTTCAGTACTCCCCTGCCTCTCTCCTCTTTCTCCATTTCTTTTTCTCTAGTTTATTTCCACTTTCTCCGTTGATTTTCTTTTTCTCTAGTTTATTTCCACTTTCTCCGTTGATTTTCTTTTTCTCTAGTTTATTTCCACTTTCTCCGTTGGCTTTCTTTTTCTCTAGTTTATTTCCACTTTCTCCGTTGATTTTCTTTTTCTCTAGTTTATTTCCCTTTTTCTCCGTTGATTTTCTTTTTCTCTAGTTTATTTCCACTTTCTCCGTTGATTTTCTTTTTCTCTATTTTAATTCGTCTTTCTCCGTTCTTTCTGTTTTTCTTTAGTTTTTCTCGTTCTCTGTTATTTCTCCCTTTTTTCTGATTTTTCCTTTATTAATTATTTTTATATTTTTTCTGCTGTTCCCTGCATTTAATATGTATCTCTCTTCCCGCCTCTCATATTATCTGTTTTTCGAATGCTCCCTGTATCTCTGTATTTGTTGTTTTTCTCCTTTTTGTCCCCTTCTCTCATCAGTCTCTTTCTTATTTTGATTTCATTTCCTACATTCTCCGACTCTCTTCATCTTCATATCTGTCACTCTTTGAATTCTCGCTCATCAACTCATCATGCATTCCCTTGAAAATTTCCCGCAACGCCTCTGATGCAATTTTCTGTCCTCTTGCTGATAATTGAAGCTGAAATTGCTCAATCATCCCCTCTCAAAATGTGTTAAGCCTATTAGTTACCTTAAACCTTTATGTGTATATCCTACCTCAAGCTATCCAGCATACAAGATTTTCTTAACACGTAAGTACAAGTACATATATTTTTCCTTCACCTATCCCCCTATCAGCTTCTACATCCTGATTGTAATTTTTCACACTGAATACCAGATGCGAGGATGTTACTATTTTCAATAGACGTTCATCCCCATCTTGTCGACCGTGGCACGAAGTCCGACTGAATACAGAAAAAATTCTGATGCTTCTACCACATCCAGCACTCCAGGCTTGACCAATTCCCACCGGAATATCGCTTTTCTCTTTCTCTCTCTCTCCTTCTCTCAAAAGAAACACTTCGGTCAGGAAATAAAGGTGCCAAGGAAAGACATGAGGAGAATTTGAACACAAAATAAATAAATAAAACTACTAACATATCCTCCTTAAAAAGCCATCCTGGTCTTAGCACGTTTCACAACGGAGGACAAATGCGATAGAAAAACATGGACTTGCACTCCCGCGCACGTCCCCTTTAAAAGGGTTGCGAGAGAGAATGTGAAATGAGAGGTTCCAACCTAATAATAATTCTGCCACTCCACAAAAAAAAAAAAAAAATGCGCAGGGAAACTTCCAGTTTGCAGCCTTGTCAAATAATATTTTTCTTCCTTATGTTCATTTATTATCCCTATACAAAAGAGGATCTTCCAGCATTCACGCCTTTCTCCCGCATGAAAATTGGTTGGATCCTTAAAAAAAAGTGTGACCACGGAACAGATAATCGAGGGAAAAGCCAATATTATGCACTGACTTTTTACTTTTTAGGCCAGTAAATATATATACTTTTTATACGAGTAAACATGCTTATTATTTCAGTGCCTTCTCCAGTAATCCCAAAGCAAAACAATTCAATGAGTTTCAAATTACATACTGTGAGAAAAAAAAGGCAAAAGATTAACCATAATTACAGCCTCCATCATGTCCCCACCTTCGCACGTATAGCTGAATTATGTGCGAAAGTGTGGGGGGAAAGGCATAATCAAAAATAATTTGAGGGAAGGTGCACGAACGTTAATATGGAAAAATGGAAACAAAATATGGCAGAGAGCCGCATGTCAGTTTGCTTTTCTTTTTTTTTTTTATATTTAAATTTCTAAACAACACGTGTGTCTACGGAACTGAAATAAGCCTGAGATGCCTGAGATATTTTTTTTTACATTTCATTACGCAATGTGTGAGACAAGACCTTCTCTATAAATATATTATTTTTGTTTGTGACGCTAAATGCTTTACACCTCCGTCTCTATTCCAAATGTGATGACTGACAGCCCTTTAATCTCTTTTCGGTTATATACATAGTCTTCCAGACAAAAAAAAATGTTTATAGAATGCTCTTCAAATTACTACGTCGTGAGTACTACTTGAAAACACGCGGTGTCATTCTTCACCAAAAAAAAAAACTGTTACTCAAACATACACAATGCATCCACTAACACCATATGTTTCCAGGTTAAAAGGACAGATATTGAGCTCATTTTTGTAGATTTTTTTTTCACAACTGTACACATCCATAATAACTGTGCCCTTTCCCACTTTTCCTTAATCCACCGCTAATGGACTAAAACTCAAGTGGGAAAACTGTGAGGTGGGGAAAATCCTTTTTAATTCTTATATAATCAGCCTTTCAAAACCCATTAGAAATCCATAGACAAAAATTTGTGGATTCTCCAAATGCTGCGTCTTTTATGGATGCCACAAAGTTCGTACGGGGAAAAAAACAATCACCAAAAAAAAAAAAATTAAATATGAGAGGCGTGCCAGGATTTTTGGCATGTTGTGCTTGCCTTGACGGTGCACACAAGTGCCTCAACCGACAAGATCCAGAGATTCGTCCTTGCAAAAAAATAATAATAACACGTAACACTTACTAGCACAAGCACACATCCCATAATTAAACAAGAAAAGGAGAATAAACGCCTCTCTACAACGTCATTTTCGTATACAAATGGGTAAACACTGGCTTTATATGAATAAAAAAACGTACTGCGAGGAAAAACATGAAATTAAACACATACAAACAAGTAACATACATATTTATAACACATATGTTGTGTTGATTAGCATGTTGGTTAAAAAGTTGGAGCAAAACGGCATTTATACTGGAGCCCATGTTCATGTGCCAACCAATTTTTCATCCACGTGCCTTAGTAAAACGCGCAAAAACTCATGTTATACTACATATATTCTAAATACAAAAATGCCTCTCTAACATCCTACTGTACATCAAAGTGTACGGTATTATTAATTGAGGCACTAATCGCAACATCTCCATTCCTCCTCCCAAGACAATTTCATACAATCCTTTGCTATAACCAACGGAGCATGCAGGAAATTTGCACTAACCAACTAACGACCTTAACCAGTGACTGCGGGTGTCAAAATACGGACTCAGATTGGCATCTTGCGTCTCATTAATACATCAGCTTGGCAAGTTGGAGAGAGTGTCAACGAGGATAAACAGAGAGATTCGTGGTGCTTTACAAACATGCCCCTAATAACACTGACTTTGAAATATAAAACTAACATATTTTCGGTCAATTTGATAGAAAACTCAAAATTTACAGGGATGATTTCCAATTAAACGTTATTTTAATTGATCATTTCTAATTATGTCCAATTATCAACGTACAAAGTGATTCCATACGAATAATCCGGGAGCAAATTCTGACTTAAATTCTCGAAAAATTAAAAAAAAATATATAATCCAGACATCACGCATAGGCTAATGGATTTTTGGTGGATACAGATACGAAATAGAGGATAAAGATACTCCTTCGAACTCTGATTTGTCTCTCCTAAAAGTCCTCTAACACGATCTGAAGGAGTGCACGCATTTCCTTGGAGCATGTAATAGATACAGATACAGAATATAGCGATAAAAAATAAAGAAGGACCTTCTATTTTATCATTGGATAAAAGGTCATACAACGGTGGTCTACTCCAGTTAGTAATCCGACTCCAGCAAGAAATGAAAATGTACTTTGTTTCCTACTGGACATCCTTTTACAAAGCTGGAGGTAGACGTTTTGGTAATACAGAGTAAAATGTGACGGCGCACCATTTTTTTTTTTTTTACAAAAGCTCTGCGTTGCAATGTGGAGGCAATCGAACCTTTTAAGGACAAATGTTCCCGTAATGAGTCATATTAACCATTAAAACCATGGGACTCGTAAAAATTTGATGTCACCTAATTATGGGCCGAGAATGCAAGCACAGGCGTGCAGTTGAAAACTGCAGTAATTGACGGTATCGATCAATCTTGCTGAGTCAAAAGACAATAATGATGGCAAAAGAGAAACACGGAGAGAAGACAGACTATAAGTCTATAACCCTTTTGTACCAACTCCCCCATAGGCACTGAGTCAATCGTTTGGACAAAGTGTTGGATAGTACAAATTTATAGAAAGTCGGAATCAGACAAGAGCCCAGAAAGACAAAGACGGCGGTTATATTGTAAAGCCCAACCCCCCGGGAAACTTATACCTACAAAAGTTTTTCGGAGTAAACGATACTGGCACGATTCCATGGAATATGCCCCAGAGCCTGTTCGAATTTAGGGAAATAATGAAGCCACAACCGGCTGACTCTGTTACAACAACGTGCTCTTCTCTAGCATTACCATGAAACTGAAATTCTATATTTTAACGTGCGGTAGCATTAATTGCACCACACTTTTATACAACAATTATTTCATTGAATGTTTCAACAAGAAGAAATTTTGCTGAGAATTGTGTATCTTCTTGGAGAAAAAGATGACTTTCAAAAGCCCAACAGATTCAAAGGCTCCAACAATGTCACTCTATCAAAGGTGTATCATCTTACTTAAGCTTTAGATAATGACTTCTAGTATTAACAGTGAACATCGGTTTACAAATGTGACAACTATGTTCAGTACAAATCCAAATCGAGGCAATATAATGCCGCATTAATAATCATTGCGGAAAATTGAAGACCCCAGCAATATTTTTATGGATAGCCAGACTTTCTAAGCCAGACTTTCGTGTTATCCCAAAACAACACAATTTCCTTACCACACCAATTTCCCCAGAAACTAAGAAGTTAAAGGGATGCTACTATGACCAGTTAAA
This sequence comes from Disparrhopalites patrizii, assembly GCA_034698585.1. Lineage (NCBI taxonomy): Eukaryota > Metazoa > Arthropoda > Collembola > Symphypleona > Sminthuridae > Disparrhopalites > Disparrhopalites patrizii. The sequence continues at coordinate 12,726 of JAQGBT010000689.1, read as the reverse complement.
CCTAAAAGCGACTTAATCTTTGTGCTCTTTTAAATCTAAAACTCGTATTTTTGTTCTCGGGAAATCATGGTAGTATTTTACACAAGATATAATTATATATGTATGTATAATACATTTATTATATTTTTTATTTTAATTGTATATAACCTTACTCCCAACCTGCTGGATTTTTTTGACCTTCCTGACTTCCTGCTATTCCCGTATAGCCACAGGAGGTTTACTCAGACGAATATTCCTGGATGTGATTTGACATTTCTATATTAGTTACGTGTAGTTAGACTTATTCCACATTAAAAATGGCTTGGTCTTTAACTGTATACAAATCTACAGTACAAAAATAATAACTTCTGGTTCTGGAACGTTCTAGACTGAATTTGTTTGAACAAACATTTAAGCAAAACATAACTTGTGCAAGATTTGTCTTATCTATAATACATTCCCTTTATGTCGACCAATCACAAAGGATTCCTTAATATACTTTACCACATAATCACATCATTGCTTAACGGTTAAAATTTAATTAAATATATTAACAAATGCTTATGTCAAGAGATTCTTTAGTAAATCGGTACTTTTTTTTTGCTTAGTTGTTTACCACAAGGATCTTGTGTACACTAACAAATGCCAAGCGACGGTACAATTTTAAGCAAAATCAATAATTCAGATTTTGGATCATAAAAAAAGTTAACCTACAGTAATTATAACAAAATTAACATATAAACGAATGGTTTCGTCTTTCATCGCAGTAACCAAATTGACCTTTGCATTTGCATCTGTATTTTAACTGTTCGAAACGACTCCAAATATGCGGTATAGCTCAATTTCAATCAATTTTGACCATTGACCCGACCCAGCATAAATGATGAAAGTGCCGTGAGGGACCGATGAGATTTCCATGATTAGATTTCGATCACATTATACGCATTAAAGTCAAAGTTAGTGCGTACAAAAATAGTTTTTGACTTACCTTTAAATACGTTTCGGGAAGATACTTGCACTCCTTCACAAGCGAAATCCATTCATCCAGTTCAGTATTTGACATGTCTAACTATCATTCAAAAAATTTACAGCCACCAGAAAAATAGCCTACGAAAAAACTAGATTTATTTATTTTTATAAATGTTTTTTGTTTAGCTATTTGGTTTTTCTAAAAATAATTAATTGAGCTCACGTCATCAGACAAAATGGATCACTTGTACAAAAAATTGTACAGTCTTCACAATTTCAAATCTCCCACCTTTACCGGTGCACGTTTTAGTCCTGGGACGTGCTCTAATATGGCATGGCTTTACATTTTTTTATCCAGTATTTTTAAAGGGCGTAAAAAAAATTCGATTTTTTTAAAACTATATGCACAATAAATATTTTTGGCATTTTTTGTATTAAACATGAAATTCACACTGATTTTCTGGTTCGAAAATCCACAGATTCATTTACAGAGGTCCAAGTTCAAGGTCGTGAGTCTTGACGTTTCTAATTTGGCACTGCAAACTGCAATGTAGGCAAGCCGAGGAAAATTTTTTAAATAAATTTGATAAGTTTTATTAAGGCTATAAGTACTAATTATCCAATTTCAAAACACTCAAAACATTTTTTAAATTAGGTATATAGGCTGAATGCTCCTAAAGGTGGCGAATATGTCATCTATGTACAAATTATTAACAAATAGCAAATACATAGTAGCTTTTGTATTTAAAACGATTCATCCCACTATATTAAATAGGTATAAATATACATAATACAATAATATTACATAATTGATAATATTTAAAATAATTAAAGTAATAAATATTTAAAATAATAATACATAATTGAAATTAGAAATTTCAATGTGCCCCGAAAAACGAAAAGCTACCAAATGACTTTTTCTATTCAACTGGTCAAACAAATTTCCGCTTTCCAGAATTTCAAATTTTTTGCATGTTCATATTTGACAAAAATATATTTTAAACAATAATTTAAGGGTAATTTTAAGGGTTTATTTATTTGCAACGCTTCGAGGATTTCTTTTTGCCAAGCAATGTATCATCCATTATTAGAATTTTTTTGGATAAATATATTAGCATATTTACTAGCACCTTGAAATTTGAAATTTTATTCTCATACAAAATAAATAAAACATGTTTTAATGGAGGTTGTTATTTTTTTAAATTTTCTTAATTTGTTCGTTAAGATGGTTCAGTGCTTTTTTTAAATTGTAACACGTTGCATACATCTTCCAACATTCGCCACGGTTCGCGATAGATAGAAAAAGAAATTTTTGGCATACATTTTTCTACAGAGTTTGAATGTGAACTTGAAGATTTAACTTGTTCGAAACAAATTCAAAAACGTTGATCATTTCTTTTCTTTTCAATTTTACGATTTGTAAATGTAATTAATTCAGTTAATTAATTGGTCAATTTGTAGCCTTTTCCCAAGGGTGACAGGTTCAAGTGCTCACGTACGCGCATTATGAGACTTGATTAGTTCAGATTGAAAGAATTTATTTGTTTTTGAATTGCTCAGAAACAAAATTCACCCTGAAATCCGCTCTAATATCATTATTACGCATGTAATATGTGTACGCAAGGAATCCCACAGTTTACGCCAACGTTTATTTATATATTTTTCACATCCAAATTATGTATTCTCCGCAAAAATGCGTGTGATAAAATCACTGGCCAACATCTGACAATTGTTTGGCTTTATGACATGCATGGCAAGTTTCCTTGCTTTACAGTTTATTTTCTAGTATGAATAACTTTAACCACAAATAAAACTTTTCTCACCTGGACAATGTGTGAAATCTCCATAAGATTTGCCAACGCAAAAAAGTGCGTGAATGAGCAGCCAAAGGCAATCATTTATTATTACAAAACGATGGTGAGAAGCCTTTTTATGTCTTTGTTGCCGCAAGCTATACAAAACTGCGGTTTTTATTCTTTGTTGTTATAGAACGCAAATTTTATTTTTGCTTCATTGGTGCGATTACACAAGATTGTGTATAGTGACATTAGTACATTCATTACTCAGATTATGACTTGTCTATTATTGTATTATTACTCATGCACCTCTTGAGGGAATTGGAAATCCCATTTGAGGAAGTTCGTGACCAAGGTGTTACAGTGCAAGAGAGGCTGGGACATTTGTATTATTTAAATAATTTAAAATAAACTATCATTTTATTAAATTACACAGAAACCCAGCATCACGTCATCTCAAATGATGTACAAAAGTACAAATGATATCATTTTGCTTCTCTGTTTAGAAATGAATTACCTAAGTAAAAACAGCAACCTTGAATTTGTTTGGCTTTTTCTCCTTACAAGAAAACCTCGAACAAAGTTTAAATTTTTGAAATTTTAATTTGTGACTATTTCCGTAGTTTTTTTTATATTAGTATTTGTTATTCACGATTCATGACCAACTTCATCTAGACCAAAGCAATGCAATTAGGAAATTCGGGTAAGTCTCTATGAATTATTGAGTATAGATTATGAGTAATTAGAAAAACGAAAAACAAGCATGGAAAAATTAATTTTTAACAGAAATTAAAGTTTCGAAAATGTGAATTTTGCTAGGAGCCAAAACTGAAATGAAAAATTAACGAGGTTGCTAGATTGACCGTAAAAAATATACAGCCAGGAAATACATGATTAATGTGCGAAAAAGGATATGAACCGGTTTTATTCCCATTTTTTTGGTGACTAGTGCTATAAAACATTCTATGCGAGTATTCCAATCTAACAACAGAATTTGTAATTGTATACAATTCTTGCATGAAGGCTGCACAGAAATAATCAGATTTATTTCAGCCAAAGTGTCTGGAAACTTTCTCTAAAGATAACATTCCGCAGGCCCTCGCCGGAATCGTTTTCCTCTCTGCTTCGGCTTTTATCGGATATTCACCCGGCTTTTTTCTTCAGAAGTATTTTCCAGAAGAGATAAATAATGGATTGTGCGATGCTAAAAATGCCGGCTGAAATACATATGTATCTTTTTTAAAGCAAAAATAATTGGTTGATAAACAAAGTTTTTATGACATTGCCAAATTGTTTCAGACAAGACCCAATTTTTTCAAATATTGTTGAGAAAAATATTTATTTAAATAAAAGTGCAAAGCAGTCGTCTTTACATTTATTCCCTGGAAAATGTGGCATTTACTGTACGGAAGGACAAAGCGATGCAAGATTTTTTTTATCTTCTGGAAGACAAAGCCTGAGCAAGATTCTTTGGAATGGTACGTAGCCAAAATATTCCTGAAAAAATAATTCACGATTTGATAAGCCTGGCGTAAATAAGCGTCCCTGGAAGAAATTCATCGGAACCATTTTAGTTTCTCTTGGGATTTCAAGCAGGTTAAGAATTCGGTTTTTTAGTCAGTTTTTTCTTCTCCGTTCCTGTAACAGGCTCCAGATTGAAACGGCAGGTACAACCGAATCTTAAATTCCAAAAATATGTGACGATTTTGGTAGCTTGTAACAATTTTATCACGGGCATTAATTACAATTTATTTTATTTTGTCTATTTAGGTAGGGAAAGAAGTAAAATATGGAGGCCAAGAGCAATAAGTATGTAATTCAAGTGATAATTTCTCCAGAATTAATCTCCCAGGAGTCTCGTCATCCGGAAAAGAAGTGGATACAAATTAATGTTTCGTCCAACATCACCCAGCAGATCCAACAACAATGCGGGATTGACAAAAATCAGCGATTTCGCGTGTTATGTCCCCAGAGTTTCGAAATTAAGACGAATGTGGTCATGGCACAAGTCATACAACACTGTAAAGGGCCTTACCAGTAAGCCATGTTTTTTGTCATGGATTTTTAAAAATGGACATATTTCTGGTTTTTTTATTCCTTGCCCAAATGCGCTATTTAACAGCATGTTTTTACCATTTCATTTCAGTGTGATCCCGGATCAGGGGGCTGAGGAGCAAAAAGCGACCGGCGACACTCCCATGTCATCTACGATCCGAAAAAGATCGTCTAAAACTGTATTTAATTCCGGGACGGAATTAAAGTTGGAGCCATGCGCAATGGGGGATACTTCCAATGGTCGTTCGGAGTCCTCAAAAGAAAAGGAAGCTTCCCGATCTCTGTGTGTGGAGCAAAACTCCAAACATGAGGACAGCGGGATTTCCGAAGGGTCCATGCTGGACTCTTCTGAATCTTCTTGGAAAATCAGCAAATCTCTCTTCGTTGAAGGTCAATACGTCATGGAGGTTGACCCTTGGATTTCCGTCTCCGACATCTCTTCCATTCGTAATGGTGCAAGTCTAAGATTTGTGGTAAGTTGTGAGTCCACACTTACTTGAAGCTTCTTTTAGTGTTGGAACTTTTTGTCGGAATATAAAAGATTCGGTTTAGTCATGATTTCCAGGCTAGATCAGTATGTAGATGAGCATGGATAAATAACCTGGAATAAAATTATGATTGTATTTCAGTATCAAGGTGAAACTTACCAGGTGGAAGTGGTGAATGTGACTCAGGATACCGTTGTTGGACGAGGTATTTTTAGTTTTTGATACCCGCTAAATTCGTGTTTTGTTCAGTTTTTTAAAAATATATTTATTTTATGTAAATTTAAATTGGACTCTTTCTTAAATTCCAGTCACCGCCACCGGTAGCAAGGTGTGCGAGAAAGTTTTAAGGATGGAATTTCTGTACAGCCTCATGAAGGGTATCAAGATGTTGACAAATGACAAACATCAATGAACTACAGTGACCAGTTGCAAAAAATTAACAACGATCTGGACGAAGTGATATCATTACTCATGACATGATCATAACCATAAGTATATGACTAATAATTCTTTTGAGGTCAGTTTGTTCAACTGATTGTGGCAGATTTTCACAACTATTCAAAGTGATACTAAACTATTGTTATTTCACAATGGTTTGAAAAAATACACTTTTGTGGTGAAAAGTCTATTAGTAAGTGTTCTGCACACTATTAGGTGTCCTGTTTTCACTCCACATGCCTTTCAGAATTTGGAATTTCCAGAAAATTTTATTTTCGGCATAAATCTCCCTCTTCAAAAATGGGACCGTGACCTAAAGAGGACCTACGGCATATCTGTATTAGTAGTTTAGTAGTAGTAATCTTTATTAAATTGTCAAAGGGGACAACATACAAAGTACTCGTCTTGACCGTGGACACTAACAGTAAAACATCCATTCCAATAATCATAAAACATAAGGTATAACCTTATGTTTCCAAAGAATCTTTTTGAGGTGTGGAAGATATCGCTTGAATGCTAGCTTTTTTAACGAGAACAACAACACCTCCAACTATAAGACAGACATAGCATCGTTTCCACGTTTCTCCCTTCATTTAGTAAATCAGTTACACGTTACATTCATCTCTGAATTGTATGAGTTGGTCGGTACTTTGCTCATATTTATTTTATCCTCTCAATATATGTATAAATAAAATACAAACAATGTTTTTCTAAATAACATCTGGCTATCCCTGCAACGGAAAAATATAGATATACAATCGCGGCAGCGGATCCAGGTATTCCTCCAGTTTACAATTTATTTAAGGCAACATACAGAAAGAATCACAGAGGCAAGCCACGTTTTTAAAAGTAATTATGTGTAAGTAAAAATCAGCTACGACTACGACTTATCACTTTCTGACTTGATGGCATTCACTTCATTCAAAAATTGCTTATTATCCTTTTCAAAAGCTTTTACTTTAGTTTCAACATCCAATGCGACTCCTTGAGTCTGCTCATTTAAGCTGATAAACTGTCTCAGTTTGTAGTAAATGCTATCTACAGAGTCCTCTCCTTCGGGAAAGTTTGAAGATGAATCATCCGCGAGTTTTAATGAACTTGGACTGTCGGTCGCGGTTGAGCTTCCAGGATTGTCTTCGGATTCACTGATTTTTTTACGTTGGTCACTTGAGCCTCGAAGTGATAAGTTACGACTTTCAGCGATGTTCCCATCCAAATCAATATCAATGTAACTTGTCTTTCGACTCCCTGTGAAATATAGTTATTACATACATTTGAACTGACTCTTGCACTTTGGTTACAACGGGTTATGCACAGGTGGTTTATTAACGTCTTGCTAACGAAACAACATACACACTACTCTTTCTGTTTATCACAAACAACTGATTAGCATTAGTATTCGCTTCCCTATGAAACACCTTATTTTTAGTTGGTAGCAGTTTATTATTATTTAAGAAATTCGACTTTAAAGCTGTGGCTAGTCAAGTAACGAACGGGTTCGTATGTTCGAGAATCAGTAAATAATCCGCAGAAAATTGAAAAATAAATTCGTAAATAAAGTAGCAATTAAAAATAAAGTGGTATATTTTTAGAATTGAATCTGAAAGTGAATGCAATCAAAAATTGCTTACAACAAATAATTACGTCATTTCTACTCGTTTCGAAATTTCGAACCCCAGTTTTTGAATTTTCCTAGATGCAATGGCCGTAATTGATTTCGCATGTAACGCATTTGAAACTAGATTACTTTAATAAGTCTAATGTATTTAATTCTACTAGAAATTATTTGTTTCAGAAATGGTATGCTGGGCACGGGCACCGTCAAACTACAGGCGTTTAAATTAAACTGATTCATGCAAACTCTGTTCACAAAAAATAATATCTACAGTAATATTCATAACACCGATCATATTAATTAAGCTATCCCATTTCGCATAATGATTGTGATACCAACTGCAAATGGTAAATTCTGTATTATGCATACCAAGTTTCTGAAGGTAGTTAGCAAAATGTAAGACCGGATCGTTCTTGGAACAGGATTCAATATCTTCAATGACTTCCCGTATACTAGGTGGTTGCGGTAACTCACTACTTCCACTCCCTCCAGCTTTGTCTCGTGAGAATAAAGATTTCAAATCCATGGCGTACTTTTTCTAACGAAGACGAAACAAGATAATAAATTCACTGAAAACCCACAAATGATTAATTAACTTTCGTTCTCCCTACAGAAAATCTATTATTTTCTTATCAACTTACCACAGAATTCCCAGAATTGTATACTCGATCAACCTTTTACAAAGGAAGTAGTACTGGCAGAATGGCAAAGAAATTCCCTTCCACTTCCTTCTTTCCCTTGTTCCTCGAATTCCTCCAGATATACACAATTCTCCGAATTTCCCCTTTGATCCCGCATACGCAACAGGCACCTGGAAACCAGAACCAAACCACATATTGAAAATGTGGGAGTGAAAATTGCAATAGAAATATCGCTAGATCAATAATTAAATATTATATAAATAGGTAAGCGCTGACCTCGAACCGAAGAATGTCACCGTTCTTGCATTAATTCCGAAACTTCTGTATCTTCTCCGATCTGGAAGTGTCGGACTTCGGTCTTTTTTTACTTGGAAAATCGCGTAAAAAAAGGCGAAAATCTGGCAATTTTTGCAGTTCCACGAATTTTGAATTCGCGCCGTTTTTTTCAAGGATGCCGGCAGAGGAGCCCATTTGAACGCATGTGGGAAAACTGACTTTCTCCCTTCCATGGAGCGGCTGGAGCCTTGAATCCCGGGAACCTCCAGCATCCTCCAGTCTAGCAATTCCCATAAAGAAACATGTGAAGTTGTCTCCAGGCCCCCAAAAAAATGTCCCTGATATTCTGGCGCTGGGGAAAGCTTCATTCCACACGCAAAAAAAAAGTCTCTTCCATGTGATCCTAATATTTGCTTAAGGACGGAAAAAAACATCCCGGAGAGTCAGGGTCAAAGAGAGATATTCGGATAGTGCGTTGAGTAAATTTCCTGGAACTTTCCCCGATATATCACATATATATACATACCTAAAAACATTAATGTCTTCCACACCTACTCAGTTTTTTTTTTTTCCTCCAATTTTTCCAGGAATTCCTCTCAATCTATTACCTCTTTTAGTCATCTCATCTTCCCCAGCCTCAAAGAAAGTCTTGGATCAAGCAGATATAAGAGACAATAAGGAAAAAACTGGTCTAAGAAGGGAAAAAAAACTCTGGTCTAAGGGAATTGAATTTTTTCTCTTTTAATATGGGAATGATGCGGCAAAAACGAGAAAGATTTTCTCCATCAGCCCTGGAGGAAGCGGGGGTAGTGATTTAAGTGATGGAGTATCCATTCATATGTGTCTTTGTGAAATAGATCGCGTAGGATGGCTTTATGTTGTAAGTAGAAAAAAAAAATTTGGTGTGTACACAAGCACATGTCTACAGGGGAGGACGTGATCTTTTTTCTGTTCGAAAGACGAGAAGGGAAGAAGTGAAAGAAGAGTACTGTGTGGGGAAAGCTGCTCTGGGATTTATGTAGATGGAAAGGGTTAAAAGCTTCTCTCTTTGTCGGGACCTTACATACACACTTTTTTTCCCCTGTAAAATCCCCAGATGTGAACATACTCTCACGTCTTTTTTTCCCTCTCTTCCATCTTCTAAACCATGTAAATACTGCTGGAGTCAAGAGGAGAGGAAAGGGGAGAAACGAGAGGAAGAAGATGAGAGTGAAAGAAGGAGAATAAAAAAAAAGCCACAAGATCATATTGTTACATGTATGCGTAGGTTTTTTTGGCATGCTCATCGTATTGCCTCTGTAAACGGGCATAAAAAGAGCCCCGAGAAAGGAAATAGAAAGCGGTGTTCTGTAGTAAAAAAAAAAAAAAAGTCCTTTTTATGTGTAGTGTGCATTACCTTGAAGGCGAAAAAAACCTGTTTTTCCCCATATGGGTTTCATATTGCCTTTAGGCTCTAATACCCGAGAAAGTAGTGCAAAAAATTCGGTAGTATTTCAATTTTCAGCCTCTATGTATGTAGCTAAAAAAATCTTATTTTATTGCGGATCCAACCCACGGAAAAAGTTTTTTCAAGTTCCGTTACCCGTTTTTTCCATGCAGAAAACCCCTGGTAGCCAAAAGAAATTGAGAAGGTAAATCATTTTTACGACGAGTGCTTCAATTCTGGGTAAAAACTCCTCCAATCAAATATGTATATTTGATATGTATAGTTGAAACTTTTCTGGAATCAATAAGGAATGATTGAGATTCTAGCCAGTACACAATCAAAGTGCAAAAGTCTGTTGCCAATCAAAAAGATTTACTTTATTCCCAATCAACTAGCTCAAGATGTTCTCCCAAAAGAGCATAAAATTTGTTCGGAAGGTGGACGCACCGAATTTCCCGAATCGGGGAAGAAGAAGGTACTGTCCAATCAGACATTTAATAAACCGTCTCAATCAAAGACCTATTTAATGGTCTGTCGCCTATGCCAATCACAGAGCTCATGCCTGTCGCCAATCAAAGAGTTTAAGCCTGTCCAATCAAAGAGGTGAATTATATTTGGAATCAAAGAGGAAATGCTGTAGCAAAAAGCAAATCTTGACCCGAAATCAAGAGCTGAATTGTTCAAAATCAGGGAGTAACATTTTATCAGAAATTAAGAGCTGATTAATTGCGTTTAAAATTGGAACAAAATTTTCTCCGAAGTCAATAAGCTGAATTATGTATAAAATCAGAGAAGAAAATTTTATCCAAAATCAAAGAGTTCAATTTTGTATGTATGTATGTGAAATCAAAGAGAAAAAACGGCCTTAAATCCTACATTTTATCTGAAATCAAACATTGCCAATGTTTTATCAGAAATCGAAGAGTAAAATTGCATCACAAATCGAAGAGCAAAATTGTATTAGAAATCGAAGAGCTAAATTTTATCTCAAATCTAAGAGCTTTTTATATCGAATCAAAGAACTAGCTAAATTTTATCAGAAAGCCAAGAGCTAGCTAAATATTGTCAGAAAACAAAGAGTTAGCTAAATATTGCCAGAAAACAAAGAGCTGGCTAAATTTTGTTCGACATCAAAGAGGCTAAAAACATAACCTAAAAAACTTCTGCCAATTCCATTGATTTATAGATAATATTAGTCACTTTCAAAATTCTACTTCGATGGTATATAAAAATACAATCAGAAATGAGCCAAAACTATTTGCATAACTACATTAAATCCGCCTTCTGCACAGGAAATTGGCCAAATATTTTAAGACTATTGGTCCTAGCCGTGCCCAGCAATAATTTTTGGGCTCACTGTCAAAGTCGTTATGTTAATTTTTAGATATTGAGGGTAGTAGGAAATGAAATATAAAGAGAAAGAGAGAGAACACTGTAGGAAGCTTTAAGCATGTGCAAATATGTGTGTATGTAGGAGGAATAAATTGAATCAATCCTTCCTTTCTCCTCCATTTGCTCACATTATAAATCTCGCACTTCTGCCTCCCGAAATAATATTAAACTTTGACATTTTATAAAGTGCTTATTCCTCTACTTATTATATTATTATTTGATTACCTCCGCATACATATGGACACGGCCATTCATTTACATTAAAAAGCGGGATGAGCAGCGTGGCTAAAAAAAGATCATATTTCGGTCGGGAGAAGGAAACCACTTATTTTAATGCTATTTTAATGCCTTTGAAGGTCTCGAAGTGCCATGGAGTGTGCAGGCGTAATAAGAAAATGTATTCTTTCCTCCTCATCTTTGATCCACTTGCCAAGCTGCGAACATCTAAATCCTAATATATGTAAATATTAATCAATAATCAGCATTAGTGTACATAAAAGCTCCACATGTCCTAGTCCTAGTAAACTTATCACAACACCCATTCTTTCCGTAAAAAAAACCTTTTTCCTACGTAAGATTCAATTATTAAGATATTGCATTAGAGCTGATTTTCGAGAAGGGTACACAGGGAGTCAATGTAAGAGATTTACACAGCATTAATAAGAGAATGGAAGGACCAGAGAAAGGGTAATGAAATATTAAACGAGAATGGGACAATAAGAACAGAAGGACACGACCAGAACACCGATGTCCGTGAGGAAAATAACTGTTGAGCCATATTACAAGGAGAAAGGATTGATTGTGTAAGGTGAAAGGAGACACCGAAAGCATGACACAGAAAAGAAAATACAGAGAGAGTGAAGCGATTACTGGTGAGGAGGCAGAGGCGAGATTAAACTGGAGACTTTGCGGAAGGTTTTGAGAGTAGTAAGATACGAAGGAAGGGAGACAGGGAATATATTTATAGAAAGACAGGCAAAGAAAAGGAAGAGAATGAGAGACAACGCATACGACAAATAGGACCAAAGTGAGATAGAGAAAGCGAGACAGAAGATCAGGATAGCGAGAGGGGAAGGATGGCAGCAGTAACCCATGTGAAAATGAAAAGAGACAAGTGCGAGTAGAAGATGGGAAATTAAAAGAAGAGAGAGAGAGACGTGCGCAATATTACAAAATGGTGAAAGAGAGACAGAAAGAAAGAAGGAGAGAAGAGGAGAAAAAGCGCCGTTGAAAGACATGGAGAGACAGCGAGGGGATAGAGTAGTTAGCAGAGAGGGAGGAAGAGATAACTAGAAAGAGACACCGCAAAAACGAGGAAGAGACAGAGCGAAGGGGAAAGCTGAAAGAGAGAGCAAGAAAGAGGAAGATAAAACTGAAAGAGAGACAGCAAGAAAAAAGAAGAGAAAGCTGAAACAGTGACAGCAAGAATGCGGAAGAGAAAGCTGAAAGAGAGAGCAAGAAAGAGGAAGAGAACACTTAAAGAGAGACAGCAACAAAGAGGAAGAGAACAGAGGATTTGTAAAGAAAAGAAAGAGAAGGTACAGAGAGAGTAAGAGGGAGAGAGAGAAGAAGGAACAGAAAGGGTAACAGAGCGAGACAAGAGAGAGAGAGAGAGAGAGAGAGAGAGAGAGAGAGAGAGAGAGAGAGAACA
>JAQGBT010000688.1:0-44576 GCA_034698585.1 Disparrhopalites patrizii | reverse complement strand
GGAGCATTTTTTGCTGCTGTTATAACGAGAGTACTGTTATACAGGGGACTGTTATAGAGAGAGTCGACTGTATAGCAGTATAAATTATGCGAAATCTTCTAATTGGTCAGGGAAGCCACCACAGATTTAATTTGTTTACAGGGAAAAAATATCTTCGTTATTCTTCCCGTCGCAGAAACAATATTGCCAATAACATCTCAATATTGATTCACAAATTAATTGCAGTTGGTAAATGTCTTTCATTCAATCTCAGTGCAATTATTATCTTTGTTCTCGATCACGTTTTTGATAAAAATTTAAACAGCATGTCCAGCGATTAACATAGGACAAGTTCAAAACTGTGTCCACGGTTACATCAGCATTCCTCTCATGCTGTGAATTTACTAAACATTGTTCGTTTTCTGCTGTATATAAACTTTGATGGTTAATTGCCGTCATTGTAGCTGCGATTTGTTGCAAGTGGACCAAAGTTGGAAATGTTTGTACTAATATGAATTATAGTTACGATGATTGCATCTCGTTTCATTACGACTTCAAAGCACAGTGATATAAAAGCTTGCTGCAAAACAACATCATGCATAGTACAGTATTTAGCCTAGAGCCATCATCAAACGTTCGGTATTGTAGAGCGGCAAATAGCAAAGAAATGAATGAAAAACGAAACTACTGATTTTTTAACTAGACTCGCCAAATCCGTCAATGCCAACGGACAATTTCAGTAATTGCATATAGCTACGCAGTATTTTAAGAATTCCCGATGAATGGCATTTGAAGCAACAAGACTAAAACTATCCAGGCAATTTGTTTTACCTGGACAGGAAAATGTCTGCGTCGAATGCATAAATGAAGTGCACTTGTAATAATTAAAAAGTTACAAAATAGCATTGTCAACAGTCTCTCCGTGGCAAGAGATATTTATTTTGGATAAATCTGAGAGATGAAATCCTTTGATTAACTTTCCAGGGACAAGCACCAATATTAACTTTCAAATGCATCCTCAGCGCTACGTCCCAATAAATAACCTAATTTTCCCCAAAATTCAATAGAATTACCCTGCAGAAACTGCTTCGGATTACATAGAGCCATGCCATATTATAAATTGCGAATTAGAAAATCTCTCAGCTAATTAGTCCCAACATGTCTATTAACAATTATTGGTGTCAAATATATTCTGCTCCTGATACTTTTGACCATAGCGTAGCATTAGAGCTAATAATTTCACGTGGTCTAATTTTTTCCACTTATCTAATTGCCTTTCTATACATAAAATGTTTTTATTTGTAACCACACCCGAGGTCCTAAATGATCCTTCGGAGATCTTCAATCACAAACTTTCGGATTTGACACCAATAAACATCCATATACAAGTGTGCATTGTGTTGGCATTAAGCACAGCGTGTATAGTATACAGTATTGGTCTTTTAATTAATTAAATATAACTGAAAACAGTTACATATCAGGATGTGTTAATTGTTCTCATAAACATCCGGTGGAAGGTGTAGTTACTACGTTTTTTCTTATTTCCTCACATGGCCAAGGCTGTGTTTTTGCCCATAATCCTTGCCGGCTTAGTGGCTTAGTCACATAGAAACACCTTTTTCATGTAAACGTACATACCTAAATGCACTCACACATTCAGATTCAGGTATGCACATAAATAGAGGGAGGAATCTTCTCCTTGTATTTGACCTAGCAACATTTCCATTACCAAAGGTCAATCTTATGCAATGGGTTTTCGACAGACAAAACAAACCATGAACGAGCAAAAAGCCAAATTCGTATCCGTGTCGCATATAGAGTACTACTATGTATACAGTCGTCACTATAACAGCTCTCTCTATAAAAAGCACTCTTCCTATAACAGCATCCTCGGATCCCGCCGAGAGCTTTATAATGTAAACGGTTCCTTCTGTAACAGCACTTGCTATAAAAGCATTTTGCTTTAACAGCAGGATTATTCCTTCCCTAGACCACTTTTCTCCAGCTATAACAGAATTTTCTTTCTATAACAGCATTCATCCACCATCAAGTACCCCCTAAACCTGAACGTTTCTCTCTACAGTGGACTCTCTCTCTATAACAACTCTCCTTATAACAACTTTTTATCTATAACAACTTTATTTTTCAGCCCTTCTTATATGTAATGTACGTATTAAAAGCTCCATATAACAACTTTTCTATATAACAACCATTTTTGCTCTTCCATTCAGGGTTATTATAGCGAGAGTCCGCTGTATAACAGCACTTGAACTTTTCAATAGCACAAATGTATTCCTTTTTTGACGACAATTCACATTTTCAGCAAAGTTATGTAAATATTGATACATTTTGTTAAATTATCAAGCTAATACCTGGAATTGGTCCTGATTAATTAACATTATTTTTTACCCAGTTTTCTGTAACAGCATCTCGCTATGACAGCACAATTTCATGTGCATATAGGGTGCTGTTATATCTGTAATGAGAGTCGACTATTATATAAGCTTTTCTGTGCATATACATATGCACATAAATGTTAAATGAAATGTCTGAAATTGAGTTCGATTAATCAAAATCATTACTTTTTTACCCAAATTTTTATTACAGCATCTTGCTATAGCATCACAATTTTATGCACAGTTCGGGTTCTGTGGTAGTGCTGTATTAATATACATAGAGTACTTACATGACACTAACTCAACATTGTTGCGGCAAAGACGAGCCAAAGCCCACTGCAAGAGAGACAGAAAGGGGGAAAGAGAGAGACAGAGAGAAGTTCAATACAGGAAGCATGGAGAAAAAAAGCACTACTTAAAGGGTTAAAAGTGAAGGAGAGCGGAAGGAATATATTCAATGCACATGTCATTCACAGAGATCATAAACAGTACAAATTTGCCAGTGTACATATATGTATCTGTACACAAATATGCATACGCACGTAAAACAGAAAAATTAAATGAAAAGGCAAAGGTCATATAAAAACCAGTTTTCCATGGCGATTCGAATAACGATCTGATTCATTCATTCTCCTTATATTGAAGCATGATACAGTGGCCTATGCGTAATACGTATACATATTTCCATCTGTATGGGTACATATAAATATTACAGTGGTATATCAGCCACCTTATACATATATGTATGTAATGAGGCACATGTACTTCCACATGTGTACGCATTTTTCGTAGCTTGGATCATTTGTTGTGCCAATTAAAAAAATATGTTGATCACCCAAGCTTTACAGGGGGCTGGGAGAAGGTAAACCACATTTTGCGTATGGATATTCACATTCAAGTGCAGGTGGGACCCTACAATGCCAATAATGATGGGATTCCATCAGGATTTACTTATTGTTTCTCATGTAATAGTCTCTCCCACCCAAAAAAAAAATACCTGCATCCTCCCCTCGGCTCATAGTCAAGGAGAGGAAATGAAAAAGAGGAAGTCGGCAGAGCGGAAGTGCTTGTGCCATCCAAAGGTCCATGAGGCTTCCTCGTGCTGGAAATTGTCTTCAAATTTTTGTAATTTTTCCGTTGTGTTTCCATTACCTGTGAGTGTCCAAATTTTTAATTGTATTTATTTTTATTTGTGATTTGTGAAAGGTGTTAATAATACTTTTAGTGCGAAAAAAAAGTGTCCAAAATGACGGTCGTGACTTTTATGGTGAATCTCCTTTGTGCAATGGTGAGTTGTCCCCCGAATTTCGGGTTGCCGGGGGAGGATGTGACGGCAATGAACAGGCCCAGATTATTCACGAGGACGGCCAACTCTTTGTTGGGGGTGAGGAACACGATTTTACCCCCGGCGGAAGTGGAGATCTCAGAGGGTGGAATTTTGGAGGGTTATTTTATGAAGGGTGTGTCCGGGAAGCAGTTCTATGCCTTTGAGGGGATTCCCTTTGCGGAGGCGCCGATTGGGGCTAGAAGATTTAGGGTGAGTTCTATTACATAATAAGATAATGGATAACGCTTAATTTTGTGGCCACTTTTTTGCAACGTTTTTTTCATCTTTTTTCTTCCGTCACGGTTTAAGAACGAAATTTTTGATGAAAGGATTCTAATATGTAGCATATTAAACTATAAATAAAAAAATAGTTATTAAATTTCTCCTCACTGATTTCATGTTATGAGTTTTTTTCAATATACTACAGTTCACAAATGTGACCATTTGCATGTGATGGTGACCACCCATATCTTCAATTGTGGTAAATATTTATAATTATGAAAAAAATATTAATGTAAGTAATTAGAGACTTAATATATATACCTAATTATAGGTATGCAGGATTATCCTGATAGTCTGGTTGAATAATTCCACAAAGCCGAGAAAAAAAAGAAATGAAGGAGGTTAAGTTAATATTTGAATCACATCAGAAAAACTTTGGAATTATTTTGATATTACAATTTAATGAATTTACCGGTCATAATTAATGAATAATATATAGCCAGGTGCTAGTCTTTTTAATTTTACATCCTTTTGTTTCATTACGCGAAGTTCTTGATTCAATTGGTTATAACCCGGTTGGTCACAATTTCAAGCTTTACCAGAATCAAGAAAATTAGGTATATAATATATATTAGCCATGCACATACTAATTAGGTGGTATGTACATATAATAAAAAAATTGGGGGAATGAGAGACCTATTTTTTAAGAGGTTAAAGACAAGACTTAAACTCCCCGTTTTGGGGATGCAAAAAAACGTTTTTATGCAAAAATTGTTGTTACGAAGAGTGTTATAGAGAGCCTCATCTGCTTCTTCTCCTTTTGGGGCATTAGAATAAAAAACGGACTTATAAATTTCCGAAAATATTTAAATAACAGAAATTCCCAAATTAATATCCAGGCTTAATTTAATAATAAAAAAACTGAAATTAAAATAAAATAAACTCATAAATAAATTAAATTAAATTTTCCTGGAAAATATTAGCCGCCAGTCCCCGCCAAACCCTGGAAAGGGAAGAGATCGGCCAAATCCACAGCGCCCTACTGCCTTCAGATGCACACCTTTTTCCTGGACAGAATCATGGGAGTCGAGGATTGCCTGAAACTAAATGTGTATTCGCCATCTGTAAGGGAAATTGTTTTAATTATTTTTAATTAGTTTAATTATTTATTTTTGTATATCTACTTTATTTATACTTTGCTGTACAAATTTAATTTCATTACGTAATTATTTATTTATATTTTTATACAAATTATTTGCTTCTATTTCTATATTGTTTATTTTAATTAATTCCACAAATATACCTGTCCGCAGAAAAAAAAATTTCTATATACACAAATATACAGAATGATAAATGTACTAATGATAATTAAAGGTAAATTTTGCATATGTAAAATCTGGTAGCTTCCTTCGGAAAAATCCCCCCAGCCAAAGTTCCCCGTGATCATCTACATCCACGGAGGCTCCTACCAATTTAGCGGAGCCATGGAATACGGCCCCGCCTACTTCCTGGAACGAGAAGTGGTTCTGGTCATCATTAATTACCGCCTGGGAATCCTGGGATTCCTCAGTACAGGAGATGAAGCGAACCCCGGTAACTTAGGCCTAAAGGACCAAGCCCTGGCCATTGAATGGGTGCACAAGAACATTGATAAATTCGGGGGTGACCCCTCCAAAGTGACCCTCGTGGGGGAAAGTGCCGGGGCGAGCTCCGTACATTTCCATATGCTGACGAAAAGGGACACTCGGAATTATTTCCACCGGGCCGTAGCCATGAGTGGGAGTGCCTTTAATTCCTGGGCCATTCAGACGCCGGCCATGGCCCGGAAATGGGCGGTGAAGGCCGCGAGGTTGGCCAGGTGCCCGACCCGGGATGGTCATGCCATGATCAAATGCCTTAGAGGGAGGAATCCCGTCACGCTCGTGTCCAATCAATTTAAGATGCTGGTATGATATTAGTCCAAAAAAAGTAATGCATATGTATATATGTACAATACCCATATAATTACATTAAAGCTGGTTGGTTCGCATGGTTGGTACATACATAAATAAAATTTTGAACATGTTCGTGCATGCGATTTCAACAATAATTTTTTTTTGCAGGATTATTTCCCAAATTACCCGCCAGTCATTTTTGCCCCGGTCCTGGAACCGGAGTCGGAGGGCGCGTATCTGACGGAGACTCCGGAAGAAACTTATGAGAGGAATGGGACATTGCGGATCCCTATGATTGTTTCCAATACAGAAGGGGAGGGGGAAGTGCTCATTGTTGGCCTGCCAACCTTCCTTCTATTTGCCCCCTTCCAACGCTACTGGCGAAGACTGGCTCCCGTCCTCCTGGATTACAAAAATATCCCAGGGATTAACCACAACCAGATCACGGATGCCGTGGAGAAGTTCTACTTCTGGAATGGCACCTACGATTCAAAGACATTGCCCATGTCTGGCTTCAGCAACGTATGATAAATTTACTTTTTTTTTACATGGTCTTTGTGCGGGAAAATAAAAATGTTTTGCTTGCGGAAGCTATACGAATCTACAATTATTGGCTATAAAATTTCCGGTAATTTGAGCAACTGGCGTGGAAATTGAATGTCGGGTAGAAATTTGGTGTGAGGGTAGAAATTTAGTGTAGGCGAAGAAGGTACATGGGTTTAGATGGGGATATAAAAGGACAAAAAATATTTCAGATGACCGCCGACAGATTCTTTGCCCCGGGAGTTCACAGGGCGCTGCAGGAGCATAGTCGGATTGCGCCAACGTACTCCTCCGTTTTCAACTTTCGGGGACGATTCGGGATTCCCACGGCTTTTGGTGTGGGTCGGGACCGGGATCAATATCGTAATTATTTCTGATTGTTTTTTAAAGTCGGAATTTTTTAATATTTTAATTTTCCTGAGCATTTCCAAATTTAATAATATTTTAAAATTTTCTTAAACACTTTTTAATAACGTTTTAAATTTTTTTAATATTTTCTAACGTTTTAAAATTTTCTTTACCATTATCTAATAATAAAAATATGTTAAGATTTCCCTCAGCGTTTCCTTTTAATACTATTTTAATGTTCTTGAGCATTTTGTTTTATTTATAAAATTTTCTGCAGTATTTTTGAATGATTTGAAAATCTTCTGGAGCATTTTGTTTTATTTTTTTTAAATTTTTGAATGATTTTGAATTTTAAAAGAATTTGTTTTATTTTTTAAATTTATTAAGCTTTTTTGAATGATTTTTAATTTTAAATGAATTTCGTTTCATTTTTAAAATTTTCTTCAGCATTTTTGAAAATATTCTTGAGTATTTTGCTTTATTTTAAATGAAAACATTTCTTTTTTAATGATTTTTTAATGATTGGAAATGTTCTTCAGTTTTTTTCTTTTATTTATTAAAATGTCTGCACTATTTTCCCATAATTTCCCCTGCTAAAAACAGACATAATGTACATACGTTAAGATGTGTTCTTTATACCTGTTTTATCGTTTTTATAAGATTCATTTAATAATTTTATGTAAATTAAAAAAAAAAAAGTTTTTGACGCATTAACGATACCCTGCAAATTATCTTCCATATAGGAGTCGGTCATACCGAGGATTTATTCTACATCCTTAACATGACTCAATTTTCCCAAGGCCTAAAGACATCCGATCCTGAATATAAAATCGCGAAGCTCATGGTCGATACTTTCGTCAACTTTGCCGAGACTGGGTAAGATTGCTTTATTTTTTTAAATTAAAGAAATATACATATAAATATACATAAATAAATATATAAACATTTTACAACAAAGGTTACGTATTAGATTCCTCGAAAGGTCGTAAGCTACTGCATCCTCCCTTTTCCGTCCATTTTTTCATAAAAATCCCAATTGTTTCTGTATACAGTGAACCAACACTGCCGCAAGGGAAGAATCTCACATGGCCCCGAGTGGATCCAGAGAACATCCAGCAATTAGCCATTGATAAGAAGCTCAGCATTCAGCCCTACCCACAGGCATCATTAGACGGCATTAGATTTTGGAATTCCTTAAACTTAACCCAGGACCTTCATCCAAAAATTACCCCGCCCAAAAATGCCACCTAACCTGATAATTAATGTTACCAAAATCAAAATTGAATTACCAAGGGACAAAATGGTTCCTCTTAATTGAAATTTAAATGATTTCTAATTACCGTTTTGAAATTTTTACAAAATGATTTTATCCACTGATTGGATGGAGTTTTCTCCATGTACATTTTTCTATACGATGAAAACTCCCAGATGTGAACTAAAGCCATATTTTAATTTAATTGTTTTTATTAATTAAATTATTTTGTCCCTACCTATTCCCTGTAAATGTAAATGTATCATGCCAAATACGGTATGCTTTTAAATACAGTATTTATTAAAGAGTTAATTTATTGTTGAGCGTGTTGAAAGTTGAAATGTAAATATTCGTCTGTGCTTTAATCCCTCTTTTTGTTTGCCAATAGCAAATCCACCCATAAAAAAATGTTTACTCCGATTGCGCATAAAGTTTATTTATTTCGTTGTTGATACTGATAAAATGATGTCATTTCGATGATTTTGCGTAAATATGTGCGTACATATGTACATGTAATAAATACATAAATGTATATACAATAAAAGGGACGGATTGTACCATTACATTTTGTAAATTTGATGATAAAAAAAGCGCGGTTAATCTCAAATTCCCCTCAGATCCGAGTAGACCACCTGTCCCGGGAAGACATTGAGCTCCCTCCCATCCTCGATGACCCTTGCCCCATTGACCCAGACGCCCCTAACCCCCGTGGGGGGTCGATCGGGCTCCTCATAAGAATTCAAGTCCAAAAAAGTCTCATCAAACATCACCAAATCCGCCTTCATCCCCAAACGCAGCATCCCCCGATCCCGGAAACCGAATCTTTGGGCCGTCAAAGCACTTGTTTTCCGAACGGCCAGCTCCAGATCCAGGACATTGTCCTTGACCATCCGGCCCACGACCCTGGGAAAGGAGCCATAGCCCCGAGGATGGGGCTTTCCCCCCTCCCGGGGAATGCTATCACTCCCAACCATCTGCCATTGGAACTGAAAGACCTTGTGATTATCCTCCTGGGACTGTTGGAACATAATGACATTTGTCCGGCCCAGATCAATGACCACCAAATAGAGAAGACAATCGAATTCCGTGACATCCAGCATCTCCGCGCCCTCCACAAGAGTTTTCCCCTCAAAGGCCTTCAGCTCATGATGGACCACCGAGCCAATGACGACGTTCTCGTAGCCAATCAAATTGATTTTCGACTCCCACCCCTCCTCCCTCCCCGTTTCAGTGAGTTCCCGCAATTCCAGGAGGTACAAAGGATCATCAAGTTTCTCCAGGAACTCCTCAAATCCTCCCGCTTGGGAGGAGGGCGGGAGGAGCTGGAGGATTGTACTGGAGCCGGCCAAATATGGATACATATCCACCACCACGTCCACGCCTTCCGCCCGGGCATCCACGATCATCTGTAGGGCTTGATCCATCATGGTATTCCAATAGGGCCGTCCCGCCACCTGGAGGTGGGATAACAGTCCCTTTGCTCCAGATTCCCTAAGAACATCCAGGAACTCCTGGACACTCTCCAGCAATTTCCCCTCGTAACTCCGCACATGCGCCGTAAGTGTTTTATTGTGTCTGGCCAGGACCTTCGCCAGACTTACGAGCTCCGCCATATCTGCGTAGGCGGACGGCGGGTACACCAATCCCAGGGACATCCCCACGGAGCCTTGGGTCAACATGATGTCCAGGAGGGAGCTCATAACAAGGATTTCCGTCTCGGTCGCGGGCCTATTTTCGTAGCCCATGACGGAGATCCGGAGGGGTCCGTGACCCACGAGGGAGGCCACGTTTACCCCCAATTGGCCCGTCAAGGCCTGGGCGTAGGAGGTGAAATCCTGATGGAAGAAGGAGGTGTCCACCTCCCCCAGGAGACTCCGGAGATGCTGGCGGACCAATTCCAGGGAGCGGCCATTTGGGTAGGGCGAAAAGCCACAATTCCCCACCACGACCGTCGTCACTCCCTGGTAGGTCTTGAGGGTGTGTGCGGGATTGGCGAGGACTCCAACGTCGTCGTGGGTGTGGGAATCAATGAATCCGGGAGCTAAAAAGTGGATTCCACCCCCGAGGATGACCTCGGTGTGGTCAGGATGGACGAGGGAGTCATTTACCTGGCCGACGGCGGCGATGTTGTCAGCAATCACGGCCAAATCGCCCAGATAAGAAGATGTCCCCGATCCGTCCACGAGGATGGCATTCCGAAAGACGAGGCTATAAAATTCCTCCGAGGGGGCACTGTCACCTTTGAGAACGGGGCGTTTGAGGGAACAAAAATTACTTCGGAGACCACTGCAAGAAATTTCGACCAGGGAAGAATGACCTGGGGTCAACAGGGAAAATAATAACAGTCCAAGTAACCACGTCATGTCTGCTGGTGGAAAGGGAAATTTTTTGGTCTAAATGTTTTTGCTCTAAATGGCCCAGCAGACGGGGAGAGAATGTGAAATTTCCCTGACGATAAAGCCTTGAATAAACTGTCCTCTTACCACAAAAAGGAATCAGGACAAAGTACTGATAAAAGAGTTTTTTCCCCACTGATTGGAAACTTTTGACATGTGTGGATTTTTCGTATCAAAACATTTTTTTGAAGTAGTTTATTTACTTTTGTGCTGTGTAATCACATTTATCTGTCCAGTGCCTCACCTTTGACCCAGAACATGCACATGCAAACTTGGTGAATATCAATGGGGAATAATAATACATTCAATATAGTCTCGATTAAAAGGGGGATTACTTCAGAATTATTTTTGGTGCACAGGATTTGCGTGGAAAGTGATTCCCAATAAGAATATGTATGAATTCATTCCAGTGCAAGGGTTGTTTTGGACACTTTAGATCTGTATAGGTATATGCTCATTGTGACATTATAGACAAATGTATGAAATATGTAATGTATTAATTCAGCAACATCCTCAATGCTGCTCTTTATTGTCAGGAGAAAAGTCCTTGTAGATATTTTAAAGGATTTTTGGCTTCTCTTTTTTTTTAAAGTCAAATGAGGGTCAGGGTGAGCACATGCATGGATAAGAATAATTTAATATCGAAATAATTTCATTATACATAATTGCAATCACATAATTGTGGTACAATCACAATGAAGAACATTGCTCAAACATTCGCATGTGCTTGACACACGTCCGTGGCGAATGTTTGTAAACATTTGAAGAAATCCCCGTGCGCCGTGCAAAGCTCGTCCTTCCCGTCCATTAGAGGTTCTATAGACACCAGACAATGTCGATAAATGTAATACATATACAGTGCAGTCTCTGTATAACAACACTGAAGGGATGGAAAAAAATATTGCTACTGGGAAATGTTGTTATATAGAACATTAAGTACGTACCTTACATGTACGTAGGGCGAAGAAAATAATATTGTTATGGAGAAATGTTGTTATAAAGAGACTTGTTATAGAGAGACTCCACTGTATGTGTATATAGAAGACTTAAATCTATTGCCTGTACATATACAGTGGAGTCTCTCTATAACACACCTCTCAATAACAAGATTTTCCAAATAACAAGAATTGTCATTTACCCGCAGTTATTTATTATAAACTTGTTCCATATAATAATATTTCTATAGCAACAATTCTCTTGTAATCATACATATATATTTCCCCGCCCTTCACAATAGAGTACACGTCTTAAAAGTTCTCTGTACAAACAACATTCATTTTTGGAGAGCGCAAAATAGTGAAACTAGACACCGCGCTGGAACAAAATCATCAAGTTTCAAATAGAATTATTTTGCTTTAAAACACATGCAAATACAGTGGAGTCTCTCTATAACAAGTCTCTTTATAACAACATTTCTCCGTATAACAACATTATTTTTGCAGCTCTTCGTACATGTAAGGTGCATGTTTAATGTTCTATATACATAACAACTTTTCTCTGTAACAATATCTTTCACCCTTCCCTTCAGAGTTGTTATACAGAGACTCTACTGCACCGATTTAAAATAAGATTTGTTTGTACTTTAGTATTAATGTGCCCCAAATTTATTAATGTTTTGTGTAACAACATTTCTCTATAGCAACATTAGTCCAGCATTATTCTACCAATATTATTCGCCGACACTCCACTGTACAGTGGAGTCTCCCTATAACAACACTGACGGGAATGACAAAAAATGATGTTACAGGGAAAAATTGCTATACATATATACAAATAGAACATAAAATATGTGGCATGTGTATAGGAAGGGCGAGAAAAATAATGTTGTTATAAAGAGACCTGGTATAAAGAGACTCCACTGTATTCTTATAAAAGAATAGAGGAAAAGGGAATCAAATTAGAAATATAAATG
The DNA here is from genome assembly GCA_034698585.1 of Disparrhopalites patrizii. NCBI lineage: Eukaryota > Metazoa > Arthropoda > Collembola > Symphypleona > Sminthuridae > Disparrhopalites > Disparrhopalites patrizii. The sequence continues at coordinate 32,267 of JAQGBT010000688.1, read as the reverse complement.
TGACTATACAGTCGACTCTCGCTATAGCAGCACCCTATAAAGCATCAAATTTCGCTTGTTATAGCGAAAAACTGTGATAGAGAACAGACATTTCTATGTTAACAAAAGCATTGAGGGGAGCATTTTTTGCTGCTGTTATAACGAGAGTACTGTTATACAGGGGACTGTTATAGGGAGAGTCGACTGTATGTGCTTCTAAAGGTGGCAAGGCCATTGATAAACCGTAAGCATTTCTGCAGGTCACTTTGAGTCTGGAGTGAATTGTTTCTGAATTTTATTCACTCGCGCGTAATTTAAATTCTGAATTATATGTATAAATGGTTGTACAGTCGACTCTCGCTATAACAGCACGCTATAAAGCATCAAACTTCGCTTGTTATATCGAACAACTGTTATAGAGAACAGACATTTCTATGTTAATAAATGGAGAAAGTTTTTGAGAGGAGCATTTTTTGCTGCTGTTATAACGAGAGTACTGTTATACGGGGGACTGTTATAGAGAGAGTCGGCTGTATCCGTTGTATACAAAAACATGTGTTTTTATTACTGTATTTTTGCACACATTCCCAGCCCAACCTGGCTAGAGCGGGATGATATTTGAAGGGGACTTGCTCCTTAAGAAAAGCCCAGAGTGAGTCGTCTGTCATGTGGTAATTTTCATCAATCTAGATATATACAATTACACACAGTGATTATCAAATTTATTGTTTAGATTCTTTATGTTATTAAGTATTTGTTGGTACAGGGGAGTCTCTCTATAACAAGTTTCTTTATAACAACATTTCTGTATAAGCAACATTATCGTTCTTCGTACATGTACGCCCTTCGTTGTACATGTATGGCACTTATGTATTAATTGTTCTATATAACAACATTTCTCAGTAACAATATTTTTTTCCTTCCTTTCAATATGGTTATAAAGCAACTCCTCTTTATTATTCAAATATTTAGACAATTTATTGCTGGGTAAGCTTCTGAAGGCGTTACGCGTTACGAAGTAATGAATTTACACATTGGCACAAGCCAGTTTTAATTCGTTCAATTACGCTGGAAGACCCATGAAAATTAGAAATGTGTACGTCGAATTTTAATGCGAATTAAAAAAACTGAACGTCATTTTAGATTATGAATTAAAATATTTGTTAAAATCATTTTGAACCGGAGCTGACCCCATTAGCAAAAAATTTCGGAATTTAAATACAATTTGATTATGAATCTAGCTAAAATTTAATGTTCTTAAGAGTGAAAAATTTCCTACTCACCAAATGAACTTTCTGGTAGAAGCATCGAATGGCACACTGAAGCAAATTTAAGAAGATAAAGTTGGACAACAGCTCATACAAATTCCATAAATATTTATTGCTTGGGTAAAGCATATTTATAAAAATTGCTTTTCATTAAAATAAAATTTGCTTTTAAATTAAATACAATTTGCGTTTAAATTAAATACAAATTGCTTTTAAATAAAATATAAATTGCTTTTAAATAAAATAAAATTTGCTTTCAAATAAAATATAAATTGCTTTTAAATAAAATAAAATTTGCTCTTAAATAAAATAAAATTTGCTTTTAATTAAAATAAAATTTGCTTTTAAATAAAACAAAATTTGCTTTTAAATAAAATAAAATTTGCTTTTAAATAAAACAAAATTTTCTTTTAAATAAAATAAAATTTGCTTTTAAACACAATAAAATTTTCTTTTAAATAAAATAAAATTTGCTTTTAAATAAAATAAAATTTGCTCTTAAATAAAATAAAATTTGCTTTTAAATAAAATAAAATTTGCTTTTAAATAAAATAAAATTTGCTTTTAAATAAAACAAAATTTGCTTTTAAATAAAACAAAATTTGCTTTTAAATAAAACAAAATTTGCTTTTAAATAAAACAAAATTTGCTTTTAAATAAAATAAAATTTGCTTTTAAACACAATAAAATTTTATTTTAAATAAAATTAAATTTGCTTTTAAATTAAATTAAAGCCTTTAAATTAAATTAAAGCCTTTAAATTAAATTAAAGCCTTTAAATTAAATTAAAGCCTTTAAATTAAATTAAATTAAATTAAACGTACGGAGTAGTATTTTTGGAATTCTTCCGTCCGAGGATGTTCCTGCTTATGTTTTTTATTGCATGGCCGAATATTCCTCATGAACCGTTTCGCCAGCATCATGGCAATCTTTTTACAGTACTCCAAATCACCCGGGAGAATCGGTCCCGGGTATTTCCAGACGGGAAACGGAGTGGTCGCATCCGGCTCAATCGTGCTACTCCACGGAACGGGCGTTATATTATAAATTATAGCCTGGCTACTTGTTTCTTCTACGGTCTTATTTTGTGAAGGCTACATTTTTTTTCAGATTCCAAAGTATAATATAGTTAATATAGTTAATTAAAGTTAATATAAAAATTTCGGTAAAATATCTTGTTTATATAAATTCTTGACATATTAGAGGAAACGTTTTTGCACTTTTTAGGAAATTACCTCTTCTAGGAGATTGTCGGAATACAATGTTAAAATCGTGGTTAAGGATAACCCAGCCATGATCAGCGACATCACTTTGAGCCAGTGACCACCCATGGCAACATTTACGCTTTTACTCTATACTGTAAAATATTATTTTTGAAAAATATTTCAATATATTGAATTATTTTGCAAAAATAGTATTTTGCAATAGCGAAGCTAAATAGGCGTAAAAAAATCCCCCCAAAAATTTTGGATGGTAAGCTCGTAAAAAACAGTCCAAGTATTTTGGGATGCTGGCAATTATTTCATGAAAGCGTAAAATTTTCCTCAACCGCCCAGTGAGAATAAAGTAATTTTGTTCCATCAATTATATAAATGAGACGTTTAATTAATACTATATATACATATGTATATAGAAGTGTCATTATTTGTGAATGCTTTGTGCCTCGGCTGATACACAAGGGCGTCACAGATTGGCCGAAAGTCCAGTTTTAAAAATTTCCTCTTCAAATTAAACTTCATTGAAACTGCCAGGAAAATAATATTTATACTTCCTTTAAGCTCATTCATTGTTTATTAACGATTTCCCTCTCTTCCACCTCTTTTTGACTCCGTCTCATGCGAACGAATGAATGAAATTTGGGGGTAAATAAGCATCCTGTGTCAAAGTAAGGGGAAAATTCTATGGGGAGGAGTGGATAATTGTTAATTTTTGGTGGACATTAAAAACCACGTATGCACCGCTAAGTGACTTTTATGCATTTTTACATAAATGGGCTGGTTGTTAAATGTAATTGCGTTTTTTAAATTGGGTAAACAACGCCGTTCAAATTTATTTGGTGAATATATTGCCGTTACTACACGATTTTGTTTATAACATGATATTTTTCAGTTTTTTTTATTATGCTTTCTGCACACCGAAGAATGAATTCAGAAAGGACTTACATATGTATATGCAGGAAATTGGCGGATATTTTATATTACACATATATATATATATGTATCATGTGTGTGTGTGTATATATATATATATAAAGATAATGAAAAATATTTCAAAAGGAATCTCTTGTTTCTAAGGCCAGAATTTTCAATAAAAATTTCTGCAATTCGTAAAATGTTAGATACTTAATTCCAAAAAACAAAATAAAGTTGTAAAAGAACGCGAATTGTCTCTGCGTACTTTTCAAAGTAAATACGTATAGCCATACCTATTACAGTTGAATCTCTCTATAACAGCACTGAAGGAAAGAGAAAAAAATATTGTTACATACAAGGAAATGTTGTTATACATAGAACATAAAATATGTACTGTACATGTACAACGGGCGAAAAAAATAATGTTATATAAAAATGTTGTTATAAAGAGACTTGTTATAGAGAGACTCCACTGTATTAGAAATCAAAGCCAACGCATACATTTTTGCAACGCTTCTGTATTTTGGGCTTATTCGACTTTGAAATCCTTTCGGAATTTTTTATCCTCATTCATTCTCAGCTTTAGGCAAATAAAAGCACATAATAAATTATACGTAGATATATAAATGAAGTGATAAATGAAATCTTAATCGTAAATTTTTCCCAATCATGCAAATCCACAACGAATTTATTGTTAGGCAAGCCACAAATTCCTCGCACATGTGACTCCATCATTGACTTTGTAATCCTTATTTCCCGTAAATCCCTTTATTTTCGTTCTTTTATTGTTTTTCTGCTACAATTATCCTTGTAGCCATCAAAAAAATTGAACTCAGTAAAATACGAGACAAACATCGCAGTTAAAATATATTACGTGGATTTGCGTCAAACAAAACAAATTTAATTATTGTGAGAGGATCCGTCTGAGAGCAAATATGTGAGTAAATTGCGTCCCGTCTATCTAATATATGTTTAACCATTTCTGAAGTTATAGGCGTATTATTATGCAATAAAAACAATGAATTATAATTAATTAAGAAGAATTAAAAAATATAATGCACGCATGTATGTATTTGGAAATATATGGAATATTTGGAATATATATAATATATAATGCTGAATTTGAAAGCTGCAGATTTAACTACTTCAACGTGACTTCAGTTCAGTTCATTTATTTTTAGGGGACAATTCGTTATGTGACGAACTTTTTAATATTTCCGCACTCACTTACGAAAGAGCTTACGTCAAAGGAGCCTTCGGGCGTATAAAAATGGGGATTACGATACATTAATTTACAATTGACATCCCGTCTCTAGTTAACAAGAAAAACGCCTCAATTTATTTCGTCTCGTCTCCCGGTCATCAGCAACATGAAATTCTTCATCAGATCATGCATTTGGTAGGTCGAAATTTTTTCCCGTTTTTTTTAAATATTTTTTAATACTATTTTGTTATAAGCATTTTGTATATACATATGTATATTCGTATTAACGGAAGCAGATTTATATGAAGAAGGTGATTGAATTTTTTTTACAATAGCTTTGCCATCCTGGAAACGTTTGTGCATTTATTTACAACGGTGGGAGCCGGCAGTATGCCGCGCAATGCGGTGCAATCAAGACATTCATCCTTCGCAGAAGCTCTTCGCCAAAATACTGAAGATCTTAGTGAAAAAAACTATGCGGAAACACCTTTTCGAGTGAGGCGAGCGGCAAAGGTAGAGATTTTGACATTATAAAAGATCCCTGATACAGTCGACTCTCCCTATACCGGCCCTCCCTATAAGAGCACTTACTCCAAAACAGCAGTGATGAATCCCCCCTACATCTTTACCATGTAAAGTGCGCTCTCTTTAAGAGCACTCCCTATATAACAGCAGTTACTCCTTAACAGCAGTGTATTTTCTTACCTCGGTCACATTCCTCTCACTATAACAGCACTTTCTCCCTATAAGAGCATTAGCGCCTAAGTCACGTATCCCTTCAACATTAACTTTTTCTCTATAAAATCACAGGAACTCTATACCAGCACAATTTTATTATTTTCTCACTAAAACGTAAATATTTACGCCCAATTGTGTAAATATATTTATAATTTAGAAAATTATCGAAGTTAAGCCTTAAAATAATCGTAATTAATTATGATTAATATTTTTTTAACTAATTCTCTATATCAGCAGTTCGTTATACGTGCACTTTTTCTGGTGCAGATAGGGTGCTGTTATAGAGAGAGTCGGCTGTATTCATTACTATACATATGTCCACTGTGCCATACAGGATCCATCAAAGGGTTAGCATTTTCATCAACGTTCAAAGGTAATGAAACATAATATTAACGTCCGTAGAAATGTCTTCAATCCGGTCAAGAGTGCTTCAAATCTCAGTTCAGATGCTGCAAGGGGGACTGCCGGAAGGGGAAATGTCCTTATGCGACTCGCTCCAGATCCATCTCCAGCCCAGGTTGGCTCACGGCCACTAACATGGGATTTTGACTGTAGGCTGCATACGTACATCATTGCTGGAAGGTTACATGTAAAATATGTAAATGTGTACATTTGAAGGATCCGTTGTTGCTTTTATTTTTTGTATGTAACTCTGTAATAAACAAAATAAACCGAAAAATAGTGCCTTTTTCGATATGATCATCCCGATTAAATATTTAGGGATAAATGTGAAATTTCAGTCTGTTGGTGTTTGTTCCTTTTTAATTGCTTCTGTAGTAATGTAAGAATGAAAGCCATACAAGCAATACAGTCGACTCTCGCTGTAACAGCACCTTATAAAGCAACAAATTTTGCTTGTTATTGCGAAAAACTGTTATGGAGAACAGATATTTCTATGTTAACAAATGGAGAAAGTTTTTGAGGGGAGCATTTTTTGCTGCTGTTATAACGAGAGTACTGTCATACAGGGAACTGTTATAGAGACAGTCGACTGGAACTCTATAATCCACGTTAGAGATAATGAACTAAGCTCAGGTATACGAGAATTAACAAAAAGAGTAAAAGAGAGCCTGTATAGACAAGTATGATTATATCAAAAGCCAAAATTTAAACCTGACGTTAGTATTCCTTTAGAAATGTCTGTTATAAATCGATTATCTCTTTTGCGGACTCCCTTATACTTGTTTTTGCTTTTTAAGAGTAAAAATGCTCCTCTTATATACTTTCTCCAAGTTTTAACATGTAAAAAGATAGAAATTGCTCTGAAGGGAAGGGAAAAAATATTGCTACAGAGAAAATTTGTTATATAGAACATAAAATATGTAGCTTATATGTACGAAGGGCGAGAAAAATAATGTTGTTATATATAGAAAAGTTTTTTTAAGGAGACTTGTTATTAGAGACTTCACAGTATAACGGGGAAACATTGCTGATTAAAGGGCAATAAGGATACCGTTATAGAGAGAATCGACTGTAGTACAGAGACCATGACCATCACATTTCATTGTTGCATGTTGCATATTGTCTTATAATTCCCTTTCGCAGAGCGTAGTACGCTGTTACACAGAACGTGAATAATTTTGGGGCGGTCATCCAATTACTATGAACCATTACAGTCGACTCACGATATAACGGCCTCCCTCATAAGAGTTCTCATTCTATAATAGCAGCAAACAATGCTCCCCTCTAAAACTTTCTCCAATTGTTAACATAGAAATTTATGTTCTCTATAACGGTTTTTCTCTATACATATCCGGCAAAACTTGCTGCTTAATACAACACTGTTGTAGAGAAAGTCGACGGTACTAGATTCATCTTTCTTTTTGGACATTTTTTTTTGGAGATTATCTAATGATCAAATGGGAGTCAAGATTAATTCCGGAAAAATAATGCTATTACTATTTTATGCAGTTATTCACAACGTATGACATCTGAATCGGTATTCGAATTCAAATCGGAATTATATTCCTATTTTTCAGTATTTTAATCGGAATTGGTATCCACAATTTTATCCGAAATATATTTGAATTGGAATTTATAATTACGAATACAGTCGGAATTCAAATTCGTATTCAAAAGTTGACATTTGGATTCCGATACTTTATTGGTATTCGAAAAAAATTTCATTATTTCTGTTGCTAATTCCCACCTTCGGGGAAGTTTTTTTTTGCAAAATCAAGGCATTGCGACAATTATTTTGCCAATTGGCAGTAATATAACAATTTCGTCCGTAAAACCACCGATTTCAGCAAAATCAGATTTGTGGAATCAATTTATAATTTTGTGTTTTGATTTTGCGCTTATTTCAAGCAGCAAATTATGCCAGATTACATTAAAAATATTTTTTTTTGAAAATACAGTGGAGTCTCTCTTTAACAACCCTGAAGGGAAGTGGAGAACATATTGTTACAGGGAAAAGTTGTTAGAACATAAAATATGTGCTTTACATACACGGAGGGCGGATAAAATAATGTTGTTATACAGAGACTTGTTATTGAGAGACTCCACTGTATTTGAAAAGTATTTGAATACGTATTCAGATGACTGAATATTTTAATAAAATCATATTGGAATTAGAATTCATATTTTAAATATCCGAAAAAATTTGTATTCATAATAAGAAAATATCAGGTATTTTAATGCATTTTTTTCGGATGTCATTCCTTTTACTTATTAATAATTTACCTTTTTTTCCCCCCCATTCGTATAAAGAATTGTAGATTGAACTGAAGGTTTTGTCCCGTTTAACCAGCACCAGACGACTCCAGTATGAATTGAGGAGCGCGCCGATCACTTACAACAAATGGGATCCGAATGTGATGTGATTGAATGGCGGATTGAGGACACACTGAATAAATCTGACGACTAAAAACACTGCGTGCAAATTTAGAAAATATCGAATAAAGTGGGAGAAGAACTGATCCCATTTTTTCTCAGTTTTATCCAGCTTTCCAAGCTGCACATCCACAAGGAAGGGAAAGACTCGGAGCGTGGAGAGAATTTGTAAATACTGGAAATTCCAGCGCAACTCCTGCAAAGTTAACATTGCTATTTCGTTTCAAAATTTAAATATTATTAGAAGCTGTCAAACAATGAAAGGATCGTATATTAAAGTAAACATAATTTAAGGTTTGGAGACGGGCTTAGTTTCTGTGTAGAGAAACTTTAGCTTTGTAATTTAAATCCAAGGGTGGTTTAATGGGATACAAATAGCGTGTTCATGCATTTAAATATTCTGTCAATAATTCGTATATGGTGCATTTATTATTATCGAATATTCAGTGAATATTAAATGAGCCAATAACCGGGAAATGCAAACAAGGAATTTCCTCTTCCATTTACTAAATGAAATTGTTTACGGAAGAAAACTTCCTTCAGCGAAATCCTCCAAATTAAACGTACAAATTCCTGGAAATGTCTACAAATTACGTTTTCCCGTTGCTTCCTTTTTCTGTATAGTTAGTATAATAATAATAGGATGAGTCAAATTATTAGGGAAAGGCACTTTACGGGATATTTTATCACAACATTGGGCGTTCAGGTACGGTTTTTCTAAATAAGAATTTAGCTTTTCCGCGTTTGCTATTTTGGGCTACATTTTACGTATTACGACGTAATAAGTATGCCGAATACAATTTCTGTTGTTTTTTCTTACATTTACAGTAAACGAACGAAGTACAAGTGGCAAACGAAAGCTGGTTATTTACGAGTTTATTCGGAAATACATATAGCTATGTGTATAAGCGATTGCTTCAAGATATTGGAAGTCTAAAGTAATTATACCAAATACTAGAACGTTTTTCGCAATTACATAATTATTTTCGAATACGTCCGTGTGAATAGCCACGCCATCAAATAGCCACGTAACAGCTATAGATGAAGACTAGATATATAGCTATACAGTTTATATAGCATGATGCACTTGACGGTTGAATTAGTTTAATTTATACTATGCGCGAAATAAGTGTCAACGAAATACGACATAAATATAATTGCCGGTTGCACCAAACAAACTATGTAACGTTAAACCATGTGCCCTGACAGATGGTAATATTTTAGATTTAGATCAATAACCAAATGCAAGTGCATCAACTGGATTATGCAAATTGGAGTGAATAAAGTACAAAAATCTGATTCGAAATAGGTATTTGCAGGCGTTTTATTGATAATTATAAAATTAAATTTGCAACTGGGTAATTTGTCTCCAGCGCCGTGTTTAGGTTCATTATTTTGCCCGCTCAAAAAATGAACGTTGTTATAGGAAACGTCTAACCCGTGTATTCTATAGTGGAAAGTGGGGAAACATATATTTTGTACAGATAAATATTGCTTTAGTATACATCGCTATAACATGTTCATAATGTATAAATGCTACCAGAGAATGGCAATTATTTTTATAAGGAAAATACTGTTTTGTCGAGACTTGTTATACTGTGGAGTCTCTCTATAACAAGTCTGTTTATAACAACATTTCTATATAGCAACATCATTTTTTCCGCCCTTCGTCCATGTAAGCTACATATTCTATGTTGTATATATAACAACATTTCCCAGTAACAATATTTTTTCTCTTTCATTCAGTGTTGTTCAGAGACTCCACTCTAGAGGGTACATTTAAAAATATATATTTTTTATGATACGGCGGGTTTTGTGAAAATATTGATGAGCAGATAATTGATCGGTTGATCGACAGGTCATTTCAAAATTGGTAATTCACGTTTGATTGATTACTATAGTGGAATTTGAACACATCAGCTTTCCTCTCTGTATCTATAGCTATATGTACAGATATATATTTAGCTTCTCTGAACCAGAGACAATGATCGCTTTCTGTCCTTGTAATCAAAATGAATGTAATCTGGAAGAATAGCGATAGGAAAAAATTAATTTCAAGGCGTATTATCATTCAAATGTGTATAGCTATATAGGTATAATTGCGCTTCATTAAATACATAAAAATCTCGTTTTGACATTACATCTATAGCCGTCTGAAATTTATTGTGCAGTGTTTGATCGGGAAGATGTTGCGAATAATTGCCTGTTGCGTAATTTTAGGGATTTTTGCTGCCCAAGCCGCCGTGTTCAATGTGCGGAATTCCCAGGAATTAATCACGGCTCTGGCCGGCGTCACCGCCGGGGACATTATAGAGCTGAATCCCGGAAATTATACGGGGACATTCATCGGTTCTGCCAATGGTACCCGAGAAAATCCCATTATTCTTCGAGGACCTAAAACGGCGGTGCTGAGCAACCCGGGCAATTACGGATTCCATTTGCTCCACGCACACTTCTGGAAACTCCATGGATTTTCGGTGACGGACGCCAAAATCGGGGTAGTACTAGACTATTCTTCGGAGAATGTCCTGGAGGACATCACCGTATTCGGAATCGATCAGGAAGGGATTCATCTGCGTTGGGGAAGTAGTGATAACCTCCTGACTCGATGTCATCTCCACAATCTGGGGACTGTCCGCCCCGGATACGGGGAAGGGATCTACATCGGACAATCGTGGAAGTTCTGGGTAAATATGACCTTTGACCAGTGCGACCGGAATCGGGTCATCCAAAATTATATTGGACCAGACGTTCGGGGAGAGTCCATTGACATTAAGGAAGGGACGTGCTGTGGGCTGATTGAGGGGAATATTTTCGACGGAAATGGGATGACGGCCCTCCATTTTGATGATGCTTGGGTGGACATGAAGGGCGAGAATTATTTGGTGCAGAATAACTACGGATTTGCTACGTTGAAGGACGGCTTTTGGGTGAGCAATGAGCTTCCGCGGGAGTACAATAGGACGAGTTCTTGTAATAATGTGTTTCGGAATAATTTCTGTGATCTTCGGGGAGCCGACGGCTTCTGTGTAGCACACAATGGCACGGACGAATTAAATTGTAACAATGTCATTTTTAGTGATAATTGGTCCATTGGCGGACTTGGAGTTACTGACGGGGATATAACAATGAAGGAGGAATAAATGGAAAATAAATGCAGAGATGTTTCAACATTTATTTTTATTTTGTTTACACACATTATTAACTGAATAGTGAAATTCAATAGGCGCCCATTCAATTAAAACACAGGCCGTGCGAATGCCGACCAAAATACTTTTTTTAGTACAAAAAATCTGCGCACTACAAAATTAGCATTTGTGCTGGCTATTTGAAAATTGGACGGGATCCCACGCATGTGTCAAACATTTGGGCGGCCGAAGAGCTTGAGTGGAAAGAAATTTCGGAACGCCCGCGCGCAGTGACTCGCGCTTTTTCCTTTTTAGAGTGGGGACAGTAGGTCTTGCCATGGGCCGCGGATAGACAGACCATTTCTGGGCCGCGCAGAGACAAGTGTCCATTCCACGGACAAAGGAGGGGATGTCATAGCCCATGAAAAAATACTCCCAGACCTTCCTTGAATTTTGTCCACCCATGACCCTGAATATGTTCACAGAATGCAGAAACAAATTTTGCAAAATAAAATGAAATTTGCAAATTGGCAAATAAATTCGCAACAAAGTGCAAATTTACAGAAACAAACAAATTCTCAACAAAATAGAAATTCGCAGAAATAAAGAAATTACTAAAAAATACAAGTTTGCAGAAACAAGCAACAAATAATTTACAATCATTTAGAAATTGGCAGAAACCTAAATTCGCTGAAAATTGTTCGGAAATTAGAAAATTCGCAGTAATTGACACGTTTGAACAAATAAATTTGCATACATTTACAAAATTTACTGAAACAAATAAATTCTACGTAGAAAATTACTTTGCAGAAATGAATAAATTCGCAGTTATTGACAAGTGTGAACAAATAAATTTGCATATACATTAACAAATTCACAAAAAAAAAAGAAATTTGCATACATTAACAAATTCACAAAAAAAAGAAATTTGCAAAAAAGTGCAAATTTGCCGGATTAAATAAATTCAAAATAACTTACGAATTTGCAGAAACCAGTAAATTCGTAGAAACTAATAAATTCGCATTAATTGACAACTTTGAACAATTAAATTCGCAGACATTTATAAATTTGTCCAAAAATAGATTACACTGGATCTCCTTATAACAATACCCAACGGAACCAGAAATTTGTTATTTTACCGAAATTTATAGCTAATGTTTTTACAGGAAACCAATTTAACATACTTTTTATATATTGGCGGCGGTGAATTTCCTGACGTTATAACGATTTTTTTAAATGTGAATCTGCTATAACGAATGTAGTTATTTCACTGTAGATAGCAAAAGATAAATTCGCAGCAAGTTCCAGATATACACAGATAAAATTATGCAAGGATGATTAGTAAAAATATAGTGAAATAATAGAAGTATTAAAAGTTAAAAATAATAATTCGTTACAAAATTAAAAAGAAAAGACAATTACAGGTAAAAGTTTATATTAGATTGCAATTAAAATCCCTGTGTATAATAATTATATTTTTTAACTTTTAATCGAATATTTTAACGTAATTCTTAATTTTTACAAATATTATAGATGGTGAAAAACCACCTCATACTATAAGATATCAAAACAGATTTGTGAAATGAGCAGTTGTACGGGTTGTGGCCGAAAAGCGGCTGAATAAATAACCAATAATATTAGTATAATATTAATAAAAGGATGGATTAAAGACATACCAGCGAAATATGACATCAGCGGAGAAATAACGTTCTACAGTCGTGTGAAAGACACTGGCATCCATCCCATCATTTATGAAATACTGGGAGCATTGATAGAAGGTGAATTGGAAGATCTTCCACATCGTCTCAATCACAAAGTCCCTATCCGTCTCCTCATCGTACTCCCAGGCATTCCCGGGGTCAATCAAGTCCTCCGTGCAGGTATTGTTGACCGTGTCATTAAGCCGGACCCCCGTGTAATTTTTGTAGCACGTACAAATCCCGGCGTTACTCTGCGCCGGGGCTTCTTCGTCCTCCTCATCCGGCTCATCGGGCTTTCCCTCCTCCGGCGCCGCCGTTGTCGTTGTGGTCGTCCTAATCTTTGGCTTCTTTGTTGGCTTTCCTTCATCCTAAACAAATTGCCCCTTGATTTTACTTTAACATCCTCAATTAAAAATGTATCAGAATTATTATGAATTTTTTTTAAAGAAGTACACCAAGGGTTTCCTTAATTTTCCTGGTCGCCAAATCACTGGAAATTTTGTTGCCTTCCTGTTTCCCGTATGAATAAAGGAGGTGGGTCATATGTATTATTCAGGAAATATAGCAAATATATATAATAAATATATATATGTAATAAAAGTAAATTAATGGAATAAATCAGAATACAAGGAAAGTACTTGATCCACGCAATCCTTGACGGCAACGGAATATACGAACTGAAACGGCTCAGACTCGTTATAGCAGCGCCCAAGGATATCGAGGATCTTTTCGTAGCTCCGATTTTTAACATCCATCGTCCCGTATTGGTTCTCCTCCCTCCGGTCGGAGGTCAGATATTTAAATAGTCTGGTGATGGATTTTGTCATAAGTACCGGGACGTCCTCCAGGGGGCAGACGTAGTTGAGGATGTGGCGGGACATTCGAATAAAATCAAATGTCCGGTCCGGTATCTGAAGCTCTTCGTTCTTCCTCCAATCCTTCAAGAAACTCAACTCCGCCTTGATCATTTTCACGTTCTGCTCCGCCAGATTTATGGCCTTCACATTGGGCATGAAAGCATCCCGCATTTCCCCCGGAGTTTTGTCCACGCTCATGCCGAAGAAACCTTGGACTTGTATGTCCTCATCGCTATTGTCTCTCTTGGATCTGGCAAGACTGGAACTCGTCCCACAGGCATCGGCGCAAGAAAATGAGGTTGAAATTATTTTTTCAGTGGCCACGAACAGTCCGTGACCACGATGTAGCTTTAGATTTTGAGCCTCGAACGCATCTAAGACCATTTTTGTTTGGACTTCGCAGGTATTGGCAAGGACTTCCGATGCGGATAATTCCGTTAACTTGATCATGGAGGGACTTCGGAGGATTTTTATGACGGATACACTTGGGCCTTCTGGAGAAATTATGGACGGAAGATATTTCTCGATGATTGTCCTGGACACGTTTCGGCTCTCATCGATGCAGAGCAAACCGGATTTAGAGGTATAAAACAATTCCTTTGACGGATTGATCCGGACGATTACGAGAGATTTATTTGCGACCACGATTGGCTCTTGATCCAAAGATTGGAACACAAATTTTTTCCACTCGGAAGACACCAATGAGATGGATGTGGTGAGGTTATCGCCAAGTTTCGTTAGTTTTCGAATCTAAATTTTTGCATGGGATTTATGAATACAAAAATCAAGTGTACAGCCGACTTCGTGTCTATAACGGTTTTCGCACTACAAAGGTGTTCACAAACCCGCCCGAGAGGTTTGCTATGCTAAATTCACTATACCAATAACGGTTTTCCCTATTTAGTTTTTTCTCTATAACGGGGAAGTTTTGAATCCTCCGCCATTCAGCCTCTCTCCCTATAACTGTTTTTGGCCACGCCTTTGCATATGTAGATACTTATCGTCTCTCCATAATGGGTTTTCTTTAATTTTGAATCTCCCGCCGTTAAGCCTTCTTCTCTATAATGGTTTTAGGCCACGCCTTTTGCATATTTCTCATATTACCAATACAGATTTTTCTTTAATTTTAAGCCCCCCGCGATTAAATATTTTTCTCTATAACGATTTTGTATTATTCCTTATACAGCTCTCTGTACAACTCTATCTATAACAGGCTTCCTTATAACGGTTTTCTCTCCATAACGATATCAAAAAATTTATGCCTCAAAAACTTACTCCAATTGTTAACATAGAAATTTCTGTTTTCTATAATGGTCTTTTGTTATAACGGCGAAAATTTGCTGGTTTAAGGGGAACCGTTGTAGACAGAGTCGACTTTACCGGTTATTCTCTATAATGGTTAAATGTAGTGCTTTTTACTACAGAGTTATAGAGAGAGAGTCGCCTGTTCCCAATTTTTTGTTTCAAACCTTAAATTATTCTGTGTACAGCCGTCTCACTTTTCTAACGATTTTCCCTCTAAAACAATGGCAGGAAATGCTTTCCTCCAAAATTTTCTCCAATTCTCATAACATTGAAATTGCTATTCTCTATTGCGGTTTTTCTTTATAACGGGAAAAAACTCCTGATTTTAAGAGGAACCCTTGTCGACTGTAATAAAATTAGGAAATAATAAATTTGTGTAGCGGAAACCTACCTTTTTTGTGACCTTGAAGCAATCGCCGTTCCCGGCCAGGATGAGCGCATCCGAATCACAGGCTTGACTCGTGAGAGCCCAGACGCCTTTAACACAAACACAGCCATCAGGGAGCTCAATCTCCTGGGCAAACCAGTACGTGCCCAAGACGCAATCCGTCCCAGACACGTTGATGCCCCCATGACAAATGGACAGCCATCCCACGTCCGACAAATGACCTAAAACAAATGGGTGAATGTTAATAATGAGAACAGATCCAAAAATTAGATGTGAGCTCCACATTTTACTCCAAAAGGAATTCACATTTTCAACAAGACAAAAAGGATACAACAAAAGATATTTTACAAATGGCAGCTGTATACATTATATGTATGCATGTACATGCTATTGAACCATCGCCATTTTGGGTGCTTTGGCCCACATATACGACGTTAGTCTAAATTTCTCTCCAATGCATGCGTTTCTTCCTATTTGATAATCTTGACTCCTCCGACAAATTTCTGCGTTTTTGAAAATAACAAAGAGACAATGAGTGAGAGTGAAATTGAGGGCAGTGCTATTGTGAGCTGGTAAAGGTCATCTTTGTCCAATGAAATGAGGCCATACTCAAGCTATTGTAAATGTACTTATTAGAATATGCTATGTGAATACAGATACAGTCGAACCTCTCTTACGGTTCCTCTTAAATCAACATATTTTCCCCGTTATAACGAAAAACCGTTATAGGGAACAGACATTTCTATGTTAACAATCGGAGAAAGTTTTTGAGGGAACCATTTTCAGCCACCGGTATAGAGAGAAAACCGTTATAAGGGAGCCCGTTGTAGAGAGGTTCGACTGTATATCTATTCAAATTTCACGGGGAATGTTTTGGAGTTATTCATTGGTGGGGAAATTTCGAAAGAAATCCAGTTGAATGTTGCCACATACGGCAACGCCGTATACAGTGGACTCCCTCTATAGCAACTCCCCGTATAACAACTTTTTCTCTATAGCAACTTTATTTTTCAACCCATCGTATATGAAGTGTACGTATTAAATGCTCCATATAACAACTTTTCCATATAGCATTCATTTTTGCCCTTCCCTTCAGGGTTGTTATAGCGAGAGTCCACTGTATCTTATACATGGAGCGTACATATTTATACCGGTTTCGGTTTTTATTTTTTTTCGGTGTACATATGCCAAAGTTAAAGTCCACGATTTTTTTTACCAACTCATTCTTGGTGCTCAGTACTTGCAATTTGGTAAAAAAAATCGTGGACTTTTACTTTGGCTCAAATCCAGGGTTATATTTGTGTGGGAAAATCCGGGTTTTGCCCAATTTTCTTACATTGCCGGGTGGAAATATTTTTTTATATTTACACCTTGGTGTATACATAATTTTGAGATGGGCCGATTTTTGACAAAAGTTTTCCGTTGGCCGCAAAATATAAAAAACGATTTTGAAATTGCCCGGGTTTTCTCTTGAACCAGTAGGCAAAAAAAACAATAGAGCCAAATTTTTTCATGAGATTAAGTTTTGTCGCTGTGCGTTTTCAAAAAAACAAAGCCACGTATCAGTTCGTGAAAAACATGTTCGGGTAAGTAAATATCTAAAAACCAATTTTCGTCAATTTGCGAGACCAACTATCAGGGAATCTGTACAACTAATTGTCAGTGAAGTATCGCAAAGGTGGAAACAAACATTTTCAGCCAATGTGTGACATAAAGTTTTTGGGAAATTGCTAAACACGTATAGAATTTCAGGGAATTTGTGAGACGAATTTTGGAAAACAATTAAAATCATATACGGGATATTAAATGATTTACAGGGGATTTGTTAGATAAACTTTTAGGGGAATTTTTAATCAATCAATTTGTCTCGCAAATTGACGAAAATTGGTTTTTAGATATTCACTTACCCAACGATGTTTTTCACGAACTGGTGGTATGAACATTTTCCATATGATAATTACGGCTTTTTTAATTTCCCTGACAAGTGGTTTCGCAATTTGGTGAAAACATTGGTGTTATCGATCTTCTAAACTTAATTACTGAATACAGGCACATTTAATTTCACTCGGTGACCAAAATGTACGGCTTTGAATCACGAAAACATAATTAATCCATGAACGCTCCCATGGTCACCCAGTGTGACCAAAAGCTCCCTCGTGCGTATCATTGGTTTACGGATTTCGATTTTATACATAACGAAACAAATATGGTTATAAAATACAAATATGAGTCCACAAGGGAAAAAGTCACCATTCGGAAGCCTATTTAATTTTGGCTACAAATTGGGTTATTCCCCCTACAAATTTATTTCCGAGACCGAAAAACTGGATTTTAATAACAGACGGAGGAGGATGTTTCTCTTTGGGGCTCATCTCTCCCTTCTTTTCCTTTACGAGGCCATGTTGGTGCAGAGGTATTTTGAGCAATCCCAGCGGGAAAATACGACTATGAAGGAATCTGTGACTGGGATATTCTACCCGGCCCTGTATATCTCCCTTAACCTCAACCATTGGATTAGTCTAAAGCACTGGAGCACTTTGTCCGTCCTGATCAACCAATTCTTTGGAACAACAGCCTCCGTTAAAGGTCAGTTTGGTTTTATTAAGGCTATAATTTCATGAATTTAAAATTCGTTAAATTTATGCCATTAGAGTTAAGGGAGGAATTTAAAAATGGGATAGCGAAGAGAAATTTAAGAGAGAGAGAGAGATGTTATCCTGGAGAAATTTCAAGGGGGGAAATTTCGCGGGATCAATTTAAAAGGAAAAATATGCCGAGGAGAAATTTGAACGAAAATAATTCAGCGATCAGAAATTTAAAAGCGAGATAGTCAGCGTGCAGAAATGTAAAAGGGAGATAGTCAGCGTGCAGAAATGTAAAAGGGAGAAAAGTCAGAGAAATTCAGAAGGAAACGTTTTGGCGAATAGAAATTTGAAAACAAAAATGAACTGCGAATGACAACAAAATTGAAACACAAGCTATACCAGCACTGGAAACAATTTTTTTGGGTTACCCTCGCCTGGACATATGACAATTATAAAGAGGAGAAATGTCAAAGGGAGACAATTTAAATAGCAATTTAAATGGGAGACATCTAGTCAAAGAAATTAAAAAAAGAAAAACTGTTCTAACGAAATCTAAACGTGAGAAATAAATAATACCCTCAGTTTGGTACTGGCGTACAATGAGAGTTGAGAGGGGTAGAGACCAGCTTGTCTAGTTAATCTACAGTCGACTCTGTATAACGGGCCTCCCGATAACGGTTTTCGCACTACAACGGTGTCCCAAGACATTTACTACGATAAATTCACTCTGTATAAGAACTCTTCGTCTCTCTTGGATCTTACAAGAATGGAACTCGTCCCACAGGCAGTCTTGTCCAATGGAATGAGGCTACATTCAAGCTATTATTAAACTATAATAATGGCAGGGTCCAAGAAACGATATGCCCCACCCTTTCACAATTTGTTGCAACAATGCTGCAAAATAGAAAATGTTCCCCACGCTTAAATTTATTTTATAAATTTATTATAGTTTTCCGCGCCAAGTTCGAAAGTGAGGATTTCCCATTAAATCGGTACTTGGTTCTGCCTTAACGGACCCAAATAAATTTGCAGAACTTGCTTCTAGCGTAAAATGTAGTGGCGAATAAAGTAAAAATACTTCTGAATGGTTTGTGTTGCAGGAAAATCATTAAATTAGCAATTTTGACAAGTGACACTAAAAGGCCCACAGACACGTTTACGCTCCAGTACGAAACACCGTTAGGGCAAAAATACTAGTAGTTTATTACTAATATTAAAATTATTTTTTGGAATGCTATCATTTTCAAAGCTCCTAAAGTTGTTTCTCATAATTTAAGACATTAATTGCTTTAAAAATTGTTTTTATTTTGAATGTTTTTGACGATATAATAAAAAATATTAATTTCATCAAAAATTCCTATTTTTGAACTATACTTACTATATTCTATACTATAACTTACTATATACGCATAATAACATGTATACATATATGCATGAGTGCAGATATACATACATATAAAGCTCACATATGTACATAGGTAAACGATACATAAGCCCTCCAGACTCTCCAGGCAATATTCGTTCGTCTCTATGAAATTTTAATTAAACTGGAGAAATTGATTTGTCTCTACGTGCCGTTGACAAAGTCAGCACGTGCAAAACATGGACAGGAAAGTGGGTCACCAATCCAGCAGTAAACGGATCAATCCAGCAGTTTAGCCAAAAGTGGTCGTTACACCAACGAGCGCTTTTTGGAACAGTGCAGATTGCTGGGAAATTTCATAGAATACCCAAAACCTATACATTTTGATATATACCTGCATTTCGTTCTCCAACCTGCTAGGTTGTTCAATTTCCAAATTAATTAACTTCTACCAGGAACTGCTAGGCTTTTTAATCAAAATGGAATTGGAAAACAGGTATACGGGTGGAAGATATACCTTTTAGTGCACTCTTTGTAAAGGCAAACGGAAGTCACCACTAAAGTATTTGCTTTCCTTTACCTAATACTCCGTGGTCAAAATATTGGTTTAAAATGTAACTCTTCACAAGTAGCAGCAAGGCTTTTTGTTACTGATTTCGATTTTATAAATTATAAAACAAATGGTTATAAAATACAGTTATGAATCCACAAGGGAAAAAGTCACCATTCGGAAGCCTATTTAATTTTGGCTACAAACTGGGTTATTCCCCCTACGAATTTATTTCCGAGACCGAAAAACTGGATTTCAATGAGGGACGGAGCAGGAAATTTCTCTTTGGGGCTCACCTCCTCCTCCTTTTCTTTTACGAGGTCATGTTGGTGCAGAGGCATTTGGAGCAATCCGAGCGGGAAAATACGACGATGAAGGAATCTGTGACTGGGATATTCTATCCGGCGTTGTACATCTCCTTTAATCTTAACCACTGGATTAGTTTAAGGCACTGGGGCACTTTGCATGTCGTGATCAACCAATTCTTTCGAACCACAGCCTCCGTTAAAGGTCAGTTTAGTTTAATTTAAGGTTATATGTATATTATACTGCGATAAATTTAAAATTCATTTAATTTCATTTCATTAAATTTAAAATGCCAAATTTAAATACAATAAATTTAAATGCCGGATTTAAATACATTAAATTTAAAATGCCGAAATTAAATACATTAAAAAGAAAATGCCATTTAATTTAAAATTGTTAAACCTAATATGTCATCACACTTAAAATTCATTTATTCTAAAATGGCCGTAATTTTAAAATTCCTTAAATATAAAGTGTCATTAATCATTAAATTTGAAATGGAGAAATTTAAAACAAAAAATTTTAAAAATGAAAAATTTAAAGGGGAGATTTGAAAAATGGAGAGATTTAAACGGGAGATGCTTAAGATGTAAACATTTTAAAGAAAGACATTAAAAAGGGAGGAATTTAAATGGGAGAATTTTAAAAGGGAGAAATTAAGAATAGAGAAATTTAAAACGGAGAAATTTAAATGAGGAATTTAAAACGGAGGAATTTACAGGGCAGGAATTTAAAGGGGTGAAATTTAAAAGAGAGATATTTCAAAGGAAGTTTAAAAGGTAGAAAGGGAGATAGTTAGCGAGGAGGAATTCAAAATGGAGAACTATAAAGTGAAGGAATTTAGAAACATTTATAGCGAAGTGTTTAAACGGGATATATCTATTTTCAGACGCAGCCGGATACTACAAGGACAAGGAGGAAATTGCAGTCTTGGATACGGAGGAATCCCGAATTCTGAAAAGATCCTGCCGGGTTGGACTCATCTGCTTCATCTTCTCCGGACTTATCCGCTCCATCAAAGTCCTCAAAACTCCAAATAGCCCCGAGCTCCTCAGTTCCATCGTGACCAAGACCCCAAAATTGTCCCTCGGCCTCAAGTTAACCTTCATGCTCCTTCAGTTCAACGTGACGACCTTCCAAGGGTTTTCAGTAACCCTCCACGGCGTTTCTGGCTTTGTGTATGGCAGGAAAATGATTTTTGGTTTGAAGTGTCTTGAGTAAGTACAATTTTTCCCGTTCATTTCAGACGCTAAATATTGTATATAATTAGAAAGTTATTTGCTTGTTTTTCGACATTATGCAAAATACAAATGCCCAGGGTGAAACCTTCCTCGCGGGGAGCTGTCGGACCAGACCGGGCAATTCCCATTATCATGAGGTTTTCCATGCGCTTGAGCACGATGCAGCGCGTCTTCGACGACATCTACCGGATGTGGCCTTTGATGTGTCAGTGCTGCCTCATGATGATGGTCATCGTCCGGCTCTTCCTCGCCGTCATCTTTGCCGATCTGAGGAACTTCGTCGGAGCTCTGACGATGCTCTCGGCCCTCATCCTTCTCTTCCGCTACTTTGCACAAGTCCATTCTGCGTCCGTGAATATGCTCCAGAATTGGACTATTCTGAGGACGGACAGGTGCTTCCAGAAATTCTACCGGGCATTTCCTCCAATTCAGGTGACTGTGGGCGGGTTTTATCTGGCGGATAACACCTTGGTCCTGACCATCCTCTCTGTGATTGTGAATAATACGCTCAGTTTGGTACTGGCGTACAATGAGAGTTGAGAGGGGTCGAGGTCAGATTGTCTTGTTTGACTAATACATAAATATGTATGAGTATGTATAGTTATTATAGCATAAACGATGGTGTCTCTATACCATTCAAGAGGGGGACGAATAATGTTGCTATGGACAAATTTCGCATAGAACAATGAGTTATTTTGGGACCAAATGATACTAAGGTGCAAAAATCCCATTTTAAATAGGTATTTGCATGTGTTTGAATGCAAATTCCAGAATTCTATTTAAAACTTGATTTGGTATTCTATTTAAAACTTGATGATTTGACTCCAGCGCGTTGCTCAGTTTCACCAATTTGCCCCCTCAAAAAATGAATGTTGTTATAGGGAACTTCTAACAAGTGTATTCTATTGTGAAATGCGGAGAAAAATATATTGTTACAGTAAAATGTTGTTATCCAATTATTGTTATATCGAACAAGTTGATAAGGTCGAAATGTCACGGGATAATGACAAATCTTGTTAAAGGGAAAATCTTCTCATAAAATGGCTTCTTATAGAGAGATTCCACTGTATAAACAAAAGAAATATGTCTATAAATGAAATAAGTTTATGTGTATAACAATTGTTCAAGTCAAGTTGTAGGATGTAGTTAGCACACCCGACGTTTCCTTGGCGTAGGTTAGGCTTGAACAATTACCTTTAACTTTGCTTTTACCATGTCTATATTACGCATTAGGTGTTTAGTAAAAGTTTTTGCTATTACCATGTTTAATACTATAATTACACATTGACTTGCATTAAGATATTTAACGAAAAGTTAAATGACTGTCGTCATAATGCTATATACCTCAATGCTTTTGTAATTGTTCATTGTATCTTAAAGAAAGGTATCTATTATGTTCGTAAATTGGATTTTTTAACGATTCTGTATTCGAGTTGAAATAACAAATAATAAAAAGGATTAGGTACACATTCTCATTCAAAATTAAAATTTGCAGGGCAAAATTTAATTGCTATGTTTACTAAGTGTACTTGGACTTAATTATAAGTAATAAATGAGGAATGTCTATGAATGGCGACTGCGTGCAACACGACGAATAAAACCATGATTTTGTGATGGCATTTTATATTCTCATTCCTTACCATCGCAGTGACATTATTGCACGCATTCGGGAACGTCCGAGAAGAAAATGTTGGGATTCCAAGCGGTTTATTTTCTCTGCGCCATTTTGTTAATATTTAAAAGTTCCGTCCATTGCACGGTTGTGAAGGTACAGAATTCCCGGGAATTTATTAAGGTCCTTGCCATTGCTAAGCCTGGAGACGTGATAGAGTTAAGACCAGGAAATTACCTGGGGAAATTCGTGGCAAGGACCAATGGCACTAAAGAACATCTAATTACCATCCGAGGGTCCAAAACGGCCGTGATAAGCAACCCAAAGCACTACGGATTCCACCTCCACCACGCCAATTTCTGGAAGCTAAAAGGATTTTTGGTGACGAACGCTAAAATCGGAATTGTTCTAGACAATTCTTCCCACAACATCATCGAAAGGGTTACCATTTCCGGGATCTACCACGAAGGGATGCATTTGCGGTGGGGTAGCAGCAACAATTCAATTACTCGGTGTCACCTCCGCAATCTGGGCACGGAGAATCCGGGTTACGGAGAAGGAATTTACATCGGACAGTCCTGGAAGTACTGGAATAACCTGACGAGCCCGGACCGATGTGATGGGAACCGAATCGTTAAGAATTATTTTGGACCGGACGTCCGGGGAGAGTCGATTGACGTGAAGGAAGGGACTTGCTGTGGACTCATCGAAGGGAATACCTTCGATGGAACGGGGATGTCCGCCCAGCATTTTGTGGACTCTTGGGTGGATTTGAAAGGGGATAATTACGTCCTGCGGAATAACGTGGGCTTTGGCACGGGCAAGAACGGCGTTTGGGTGGGCCACGTCCTCCACAAGAAATTTAATATCACCACCGGATGCAACAATATTTTCCGGGGGAATTTCTGTGACCTCCAGGGCGCCTGGGGCTACTGCGTGGCTCGACATGTGAGGCATGCAGTGGCTTGCAGGAATTTTGTGTACGAGGACAATTGGTCCGTCGGAGGACTTGGACTTACTAATGGCGTCCTTACCAAGGTCAAGAATGAAGAGGAGGAGGAGGTTGATACAAAAATTATATTACCGGAATAATGTGACGTCGTACATGCAGTGGAGTCTCTATATAACAACTCTGAAGGGAACGGCGAAAAATATTGTTACAGAGAAAAGCTGATATATAGAATATTAACTATGTCGCTTATATGTACGAAGGACGGAAAAAATAATGTTGTTATATATAGAAAAGTTGTTATAAAGAGACTTGCTATAAAGAGACTCCTCTGTATAACCTTGGCATTTAGTGGGATTGCGATACAATTGAGCTAATAAGTAAACACCTTATTACTCATGCCCGTCTTTAGTTGCTGCGTAATTCTTCATTGTATGGCATCAATATAAAGAATGTAATTAAGAATATGTATATATGTAATCCTTGACGACGTCTACCAATTTGGAAATGCATAAAGCAGATTTGCTGTATGCTACAGTATTTACTCATACCCTTTATGCCAAAGTTCGTATTGTTAGCCAATTTAATGGCACATTTAATGAATTTTGCCTATTTTTTTATATTAAAGTTGCTATGAAGAGACTTGTTATAAAGATATTACCCTGTATAAATGCAATATTTTTAAATGCGTATTGACAACATGTAAATATAGATGTAATATATTTTAATTAATATTTACAAATTATAAATATAATTATTTAAATGTATTTACAAAATAAAAATAAAAATGTTTAAATACATGCTAATTTGTCTGACTTTGCGAAAATTATGTCAAATGTTGTTTAAGGTCTAAATTGATCTTCTAATTACATTCACCTTAATTAGAAAATTTGCCTTACCCCTAAAATTATATCTATACATCTGTCAAAACTATCAAAAAATCTATTTTGTCCAAGTTTGTCCATACATTCGTCAAGAATCTACGCATGCCTCAATTTGTCAAATTTGCATTATGGATTTTCAAAACCGTGAATAAACGACATAAATATGGCAATTGTACTCGCTCCGGTTTGAAGCTATGCTCTTTTTTGCCTGCAGTGGAGTCTCTATATAACAACTCTGAAGGGAAGGGCGAACAATATTGTTACACGGAAATGTTGTATTTTAGAACGCAAATTATGCACCTTACATGTACGATGGGCTGGAAAAATATGGTTGTTATAGGGAGAAATGTTGTTATAAAGAGACTTGTTATAGAGAGACTCCACCGTATATGAATCAGTAGGTACATGATTGGAGCCCGGACCACCAGAGAGGATAACACTATATATTACTCACACGTGCCAAATATCTCTTTTATTCAATTCATATATAATTTTGATTAGTTCCCTGATTGATTCTCCCTTTCTAATTTACCGGAGGAAATGATTGCTGTGGTACGCCCATAAAAATTAATTTCTTTGTCTATATACGAGGAAAAAAAATTAATCTTACCCAGCCCCCATAAAAAAGCTTGACAGTAAATATCCTCCAAGTACCCACGCCGAAACTCGTGCATACGTCCCTGTAAAAAAATTTATACCTTATATATCTTTTCCCTTACTTATATTTTTTTAAACGTTATAATTGATCGTGTGTGTCCTCCTAATCCATATAGGTACTACATTCGTATGGTATTTATAACAGATTTTTTTCACGCAAACACGTGGTACCTTAGTGCCTCGACTGAGAGTTATTGGACAGCTTAATGTACATAAGTGTCCGGGTGGCCCAAATTCGAATCCAGGCACGCACTTCTTCAGATTCTTGGGCAATCAGTGTAAGTCCAATTAAACAATTGGTTTTTCTATCCCCGTAAAAGTCCAAAAACGGGTAGGCACATCCCATCATAAAATAGAACAAGAAAGAGAGAGAAACAGAAAATTGAGAAATCTTCGGGAATAAAGGTATTTGAAAAGGAAAATGGCCATAAACCGAATTGGATTAATTGGATTTTTTGGATTCTCGAAAAAATTCATCAAGAATTGGAATTGGGAGCTGGAAACAAAATTATTTTGCTGAATTGAAAATGTACCTGTATTCCTTCCATGGTTTTATACAGGCAACGGCTGTAATTGCAAATATTAATTGGAAATCAAAGAAATTGCTTTACTCTTCCACGTGAATTCCCCGCCCATTGGAACGACACAAAAACAAAAAAATTAGATTTATTGGCACTAAAACAAGCACTCCAACGAGGTTTTCACTCAGACCATTTTACGGGCCTGGAACAAAAAGATGGTGAAAGAGCTTTTGTAAAAAAAAAAAAATTGTGTCAATTGTGTTGCTTTTGCTCTCAAATTTTGGGGCTCTTTGGTTGGAAGTTGATTTTGGAAATAAAAGAGACCGGAAAATCTTCGAAAAATGTTTCTGTTGAGTGAAAAAGTAAGGAGTAACCTCCATCTTGCCTTTACTTATGGGATCTATCTCCAGCCGTTGCCTTTCGAGTGGTGTAATGTGACCAACAGCCCCAAAAGGGTTGGTGGTGTGAGGAAGTTGGCCTGTCACTTTAATCTCTTCATTATGATCTTGTACAATGTCTTTGTGGTGGCTCAATGGGTCCATATTGAGAAAAATACCCCGAAGGATCAGGAATGGAAGAAAGTTTATGCTCGATTCGTCTCTTCCTTCTTTACCTTCTCAACCTGTGCCCGGATCAATATCTTCATGAAAGTGGATGAGTATTTGTCATTTGCGGACAAATTAGTGCGCTTCTTCGACGCTTTTGAAGGTGAGACATCCTTTGGAGAGAAATGCGGCCATTTTACCTTAAATTTGTAGTCAGTGAAAATATTCAGATATTTTCCTTTAAGATTCAGATGATTTTAGCAAGCAAAAATTGTGACAAATTTTCCTTTGAATTGTTGCAATTTATATGCACGGACATTTATGGCTGTACATTTCATGCAAAGAAATTCATGGAAATGATTTCAATGCATGAAAATTTGCAGAAATTTCCCTTTCAAAAATGGCTCTAATTGTACCGGGACAAATTTGTGGAAAAACGTCCTTTATAAAATTTGCATCAATTATAGCATGACATTTGCTTTTAGTATTGAAATAGCTGTAGTAAGAGAAAATTGTGACAAATTTTTCGTTAAGAGTCTTTGCAATTTTTAAGCAGGGAAATTCATAGAAATAATTTTCAAGTAGGGAAATTTATTCGAATAATTTTAAAACAGGGAAATTTATTCGAATAATTTTCATGCAGGGCAGTTTATGGAAATACTTATGATGCAGAGAAATTCATCGAAATAATTTTTCTGCAGGGAAATTTGCATAAATGGGCATTTATAGAAATTTTCTTTTAAAAATGTCAACAATTGTACCTGAACAAATTCATAAAAATGTTTTCTTTGTAGAATCAATTAAAGCAAAATAAATCTGTGAAAATATGTCTATCAAAAATGGCATCAAATATTGCAACTGTACTCCGATTAATTTATTTTGAATAAGTTGCAATTGCACTTGAAGCAGAATTTGTAGGCAAGGTTTCCATTAATTTCATTTGGAGATTTTTTTATGAAAACAAAATGTGTCATCATTATCAGTACAGTGGAGTCTCTATACAACAAGTCTCTTTATAACAACATTATTTTTCTTAAATTGTATTTCCACGACAGTGAAAATAATGTACCTTTTTTTGCAGTGAGTTTCATCAAAAGGAGTTCCAAGAAGCCTCTCATAATTTGGCTCCTTCCCTTCATGCAGGAGGGGATGAAGATGGGCTTCCTCCAAAATTGGTCCTTAATTGTTATGGCCACAATCTTCCGGCCAGATTTGCCGGGTTTCCTCTCATCCCTGGCACCGGATCCAAACTCCCTGAAATGGTGGGAGCATCTATTCTCCATCGTCTTTGAGGCCTATGTCATCCATAATTTTGTGGCTGTATCCATTCTAGTGGAATTTGTAATTTTCTCATTCATGCTCCCCGCACTCGTCATTATGAAGGAGATGAAGTGAGCAAAATATTTCTTTGCATAATATATCATAATAATCATAATTTTTACAAATAAAATTGAAACTAAAAAAAAAAATCTTTAGTTAAAGATGGAAAAATATGTCTAGCATCTTAGTTTTTAAAAAAATGATGAGAACGCCCATTTAATGTGAAAAGCGTTTCATCATTTACATAAAACGAGACATTTACTCATTCCAGTTCGACAAATTTTCACGTTTTAAATTCAAAAAACATTTGCATATGCATATTTTAAATTCAGATATCTGCACTCCATTTAAAAAATAAGCACTTTCAATTTCCAAACATTTGCTCATTTTAGATTTACAAATTTTCACGCTTCAGTTTTAAAAATGTTGCTCCTGCGCATTCTTAAATCAGATATCTGCACTAAATTTAAAAAATATAGGCACATTTTATTTCAAAACATCCTGGATTTACAAATTTTTACTCTTTAAATTCAAAAAAAAAATACATTTGAACCTGCATATTTTTAATTCATTTTACTCTGTACTTAATTTGAAAAATAGGTACATCTTATTTCAATACATTTGTTTATTTTAGATTCCAAATTTTCACGTTTTAAATTC
Organism: Disparrhopalites patrizii; assembly: GCA_034698585.1. Classification (NCBI taxonomy): domain Eukaryota; kingdom Metazoa; phylum Arthropoda; class Collembola; order Symphypleona; family Sminthuridae; genus Disparrhopalites; species Disparrhopalites patrizii. The sequence goes on along the minus strand of JAQGBT010000688.1, from coordinate 3,540 downwards.
AGAAATAAATTTGCACCGGCATATTTTTAATTCAAATATTTGCAATTAATTTAAAAAATAAGCACATTTTATTTCAAAACTATTTTACATTTACAAATTTTTAAGCTTTGAATTCAAAAATTTGCCCCTGCATATTTGTAATTCAGATATTTGGACTTAGTTTAAAAAATAAGCATAATTATTTTATTTCAAAATATTCGTTTATTTTATATTTCCAATTGTTTACATTTCAAATTCAAAAATTCGCACCTACGCATATTTTTAATTCTGTTTTTAATATGTTTAAGATATCTGCACTTAATTGAAAAAATAAACACGTCTTATTTTAAAACATTTGCTCATTTTAAATTTACAAATTTCCACGTTTTAAATAGAAAATTAAATTTTCACGTGCATATTTTTAAAAAATCTGCACTATTTAAATGGAGCAATTTACATCATCTAAATCAAAAACAAATACAGTTTTTTTGAAACATCTACTCAATATTTCAATTGAAAACCTAATACCTATGCACATTCAATCTGCACTATTTAATGTAATTTTTAAAGTATTAATGCACTACATATTTAATGTACTTTTTAAAGTACAGCACTATTTAAAGCACTAGTGCCCTATTTAATGTGCAATTTAAAGTATTAATACACTATTTAATGTACTATTTAAGGAATTAGTGCACTATTTAGTGTACTATTTAAAGTAATAATGCACAACTTAATGTAACATTTAAAGTAATAATGCACAACTTAATGTAACATTTAAAGTAATAATGCACAACTTAATGTAACATTTAAAGTACAAATGCATTATTTAGTGTTGGAAAATGTACACTTTTAAATATAAAAAAATGCGTACATTAAATTTCAAAAGTGTGCAATTTAAAAATGAAAAACTTGCGCAATGGCTTCAAACATTTGCGCAGTTAAAATCGAACTTTTATCATTTAAATAATGCAAATTTGTTTGCAGCCACTTACAATGCAAAATAAGCCGGGATTACCTCCGAGATCCCTGGAACCTGATAATCACCTACAGAGCCCTGCAGAGGTTGACAATCTCCGGCAGTGAGGATATCCTCTTCCTGATAGTGCCCACCTTCCAAGTGGCAATGGGATTAATCTGCATCTTTTGCCTCTACGGCGCCTGCAAATTGCATGGGTTTATCGTGCTTGTCCTAGTCATTTTTGGCACCAGCTGCACCGCTCTCCTGGCCCTTACATTTGGATTCTTTGCGGAAATCGATAGTGTCTCCTGTGAGCTTCTCCAGGTCTGGAAGTACAAAATTCCGGAATATTGCACCCCAAAGTCCCCAGATTGGCTTTGGGCCAGGAGGTACATGAGGGCTTTACAGCCACAGAGGATCAGCGTCTTTCACATGTATTACGTGGACAAGCGCCTCATCTTCACCATTTTTGAAATCATCTTTGAAAATTCCATCAACTTTCTAGTCATGAACCGCTAACGCTCTGACGTCATGGCTCAACAGAAATCAATGATGGCGCAAACATTAAATATAAATATTTATAGTAATTTAGCAAAATACATTTATATAAATTTATATTTTTAATATTTATTGTCGTCCACATTTTTCCTGCAAACATTTTGGTCTCAAAAATGTGCAGCCATTTTAATTTATATTCGCACGCAAGACATCCTAAATTTGCTTGTATATACATTTTTATTAAAGAAAGTGATTTGCGGCTCTGTAAAATAATTAAATTACTAATTAAATTAATAATGTATTAACCGTAATTAAAATTAATATTTACTAAAATGATGGAACTTATAGTTTAATATTTTACAATTAGCTCTCATATAGATGTGCATGTGCGTAGCGAAATGCCAATGAGTGAATGAATTAAACGAAAACCATCCAAAGTAGAGGAAATGTTTTTAAATAAATAAATTCGTAAATCTATAAACAATCTATAATATTATTATCCGTAATAAATTTATAGAATTTATTTTAAATAAATAAATTCTATAGAAGAATGAATGAAATTTTGTCTGAATAAATTATTGTCCCATTTGAATTAAATCACATGGAATTTTGTATACAAATTCAATGTGTGACAGAAAAAAATTAGAAATAAATGTGATAAGGCTAATAAAATTATACTGGCCAGAAAATATAATTTTTTATATAAAATGGTAGTGAAATACAAATAAATAATTTGCTATAGACATTACCAACAATTAAAGAAAAAACATTTAGACTTCCAGAATTAATTAATTATTCAAATTTAGTTATGGAAAAAATCAACAAAAAATCATTTCTCAAAAAGGACCAATTGTTGTGGTTCCCCAGGATGCGTTTTCACCCAAGCGCCGCAAGCATTTTCGGGGATGTTACAATGGTCCTTCATACGATGAGAGCAGACTCTAACTTCCGGGAATTTCTCCGGATCAAAATGTAACCGACTGACTGCAACGAACAAAAATGGAACAATCAAGTCAAAAGAAAGCTTTTGTATTAATCTAAAATTAATGTCTCAATATATTGAGTTAAATGAATGTCTTACTTGGTACTCCACAATATTCGTACATTTCGGATTGAGTTGCAAATCCGGCTAATTCTCGGTATTCACCTCGACGAGGGACAGTGCAATTCCCAGGATTACAAGGAGTATTTTCACCCGGAGGTGACAGTTGTTCATTGGCGGGGGGTAAATCCGGGATTTCCTCAGCGGTTGGAGGTCGAAAGGTTTTTTTGGGGGGAACGATCATGCCTTGGGGGCTTCTTGGAGTTGGTTCAAGGCAGGCCATGCCGATGTGATTGAAAAAACTATTCCCCGTCCGATGTGCTATCTTGTACTCGTCACTTTTTTTGTCGTTGCGCGCCATGACACCTTGCAAACATTTGTAAAGCTTGTCGTCGCAATCGCAGGAGCTCCTGTGCGGGCGCAAGATGTCATTATTGAGCATTTGTATATATTGTGACAGTTAGTTAAATGTTAAATTCAATCTGTAATTAATTCTGTAGATACAAGGTTGGAAATGGAAAATATCGCTAAAGGTACAATAAAAAAAGTGATTTTTTTTAGCAATTTCCCTGAAACTTATCTAGCAATTAAGCTACTAATTTGTTTTTACCATTCCCCTAAAAATTTGTGTTTTTTGCAATTCGTCTTAAACTTTCTCTAGCAATTAGCTAAAAAAAATTGTCTTGCAATTAATCTAAAAATTACCCTTGCAATTAACTAAAAAAAATTCTTCCAACTAACTAAAAAATTTGTCTTGCAATTAATTAAAAAATGTGTTTTGCAATTAATCTGAAAATTTTTCTTGCAATTATTTAAAAAATGTGTGCTGCAATTAACTAAAAAATTTGCCTTACAATTAACTAAAAAATGTGTTTTGCAATTAATCTTAAAATTTGTCTTGCAATTAATTCAAACATTTGTTTTGTAATTAATCCTAAAATTTGTCTTGCAATTAATTCAAACATTTGTTTGGCAATTAATCTTAAAATTTGTCTTGCAATTAATTCAAACATTTGTTTTGTAATTAATCCTAAAATTTGTCTTGCAATTAATTCAAACA